>JAXGGS010555246.1:0-10618 GCA_035585475.1 Armandia brevis | reverse complement strand
GTAGCTAACTTCACAATCGTTGTACCCTCGTGATTGGTGCGGTGGCTATGGTACAAGAGGTAGCTATGACGATGCTCATGTTAACGGTTGTAGGGGTAGGTGCGGGAGGGACTACCCTTCTACTGGTGGGGGTCTGGGGGGCCTCTATCAAATATTATATCTCTAAATGTTATTTCCTGTACCGAATATAGGTGAATGACCACAGCAAGAACAACAACTCTTGTTTGAATTCTTTGAAATTTACCTCCCCTAAAGCTGCGTAAATTAAATCAAGGGTTTCTTACGCTAACTTTATTTCGAATTTAATTTTGGCCGAGGTCCTTGTCGCAGGTTTTATTTTTTTCTTTTAATTCTGAGGAGGCTGGTGAGGCAGGCCTTTTGAGGTTTTTTTCCCTAAAAATTAGAGCGGTTATCTTTTGCTGACCATTTCATGATAAATACCAGCAATCTTGGTACTGATACAGAGAGTGTGGATATTGTTTTTTAAATTGTTGAGAATAAAATAAAATGGGGATGCGGAGATTAATAGAAAAATATTAGCTAAATCTGCTAAAGTGAAAAGGTTATATTAAGAGCCGGCTATCAAGATATCTTTTATTTGTCTGATCTCTCCTTAAAGATTCTACGCAGAATGAATAGATTGGTTTTATGTCTAATATTGTTGTAATGACCAGATCAAAACTAAATAAAGATAATGATGTTTCAGGTGCATTTAAGAAGGTGATGTGGAGTATTTTGTCTGTGTGTGTGCTGGGGGCCATGATATATCACCTGTCCGATATCTGCCGAACTTACCTCAGTCATCCGGTCAGCGTGAATATACGTCTGCAGATCAGCCGGGATCTCGTGTAAGTCACGTGACAAACTGTCTATTCTTTCTTATATCATCTTATATATCATTGATTTGAAGGAATTTATTACGGTACGTTATGCAATATTATTGAAGCTGACAAGTGTAGAATGACAAACGGGTAATAGGATGAACCCAAGGCATACGAGCATACCACCCAATGTGAATAGTGTTACTATATATTGTTATTACAACATTATTATTATTCATTTATCTATTTATCTAAGCCTAACACGTGTGGGTGCATAGCCTGATACGTTACAAACGCGCCAAATTACTATCTTGAAATAGATAAACACGTGTAGATAAATAAAATATCTGAAAATAAATCAGAATTGTATGTTAAAGAGTTCGCGGATGTATGACTGAGTTTGCTCACGTGCTTGTGACCTTGTGACCTCCAGGTTTCCCGCGGTGACCATCTGTAATATGAACCCGTTGAAGAAATCCGCACTCGAGAGCAGCGATTCTGTCGCCGCCAAACTGATTCTCGGCGAGTCCAAGAAAAAGAGGAAGAAAAAGAAAAGGAAAAGGAAGAAAAGGGCTCTGTACCTGTGTCAGTACAATATCAATTGTACAATACGCATTTATTTATATTTAATAATAATAATAATAATAATAGTAGTAATAATAATAATAATAATAATAATAATAGTAGGAATAATAATAATAACAATAATAATAATGATCTATGCCTAAAGATTAATCAGCATGTTAGTTTTGCGTAATTATGCACGGACTACATCACATTTATAAAAGGAAAGGAACCCCCTCCTTAATAGAGAAAACTGATTCTTTTATGAACATTATTATTATTATTATTATTTATATAGCGCTTATCCTATTTAGCTCTAAGCGCTGTACATGCGCATGAACATGTTTGATTACGTTAAAGCAGCACGTTTGGTATTGATATTTTGATTCATCGTTACTGCCCACTGCCATGTTATGATATTGGTTTGGGTGTATTTCAATCAATAATTAAATAAAGTAATGAACTATTCATGAATATACTCTATTTAACATCGCCGATTATTTATGTATTTCCAGTTGGTTGTAGTATTGGTTCCGGACAGGTTCACGCCGCCAGTGGGCTGTGCTTTGGTTTAGGAACCTCCACCCCAGTCAAGTATGATGATTATATGGGCACTAGATGGATATGTCAGGATTATTACACCGCGGGTCCCGTGATGCCAAACACGCAGGAAAAGTTAGATTTTATCAAAGGTCTGCCGCTGTTCGACGGCTTGAGGTAAGAAAATTGCCAATGTTGGTGCTTCAAGTCGCAAGTGATTTATAAGATTAAATCTGATACCGGATATAGTGAGTTATACAATTGTATATCTACTTATTGTACCGAATAGTATGAATCATATGAATATGAAAAATAGGTTGTTTGTGGTGTACCTTGCGCGGTACGATGTCTAGGGTGGTCAGTTTAGAAAGGACAGGGACCAACTTCATATTATACACCTACAAGAACTAAAAACAATTCTTAAAACAGTAAAATACCACTGGTAATGCAAATTTAAAATCAGCACTTCGCTAATTACAATGCAACGTTAAGAGCTCACAGACATTTTAACCAACAACACAATTAATAATAATTCACTGAATCCTATTCTAATCTAATATCAATATCGGTGCAGTAATTAACAACTCGCTTGTAGTGTATTTAGCCTTATACATGTATACGATAATTCCGAGTAATTGACTCACTGATTGTTTGTAAGCTTATTATAATCGAATTTTTGTCTGCAGCTATTCTGAAGGTTACTGGGTGGGTATAGTGAACAACAGATGGGGTTCCTATGGAGATGTTGGCTCCTCTTTCACTGCTTTTAATCCCGGAGAGCCGGATTTTAGTGATGGCGACTGTGTCGTGGCCTCCATCTACGATCACAGGTGGAACAGCTCCCATTGCAAAACAGATCGATTCTATACGTTATGCCAGCAGCTGATTCGTAAGACTTGATTGATACATTCACGCATTCACCACATAGAATAGCTAGTACGTTTCAGCAAGTTACAGACTGATGGACGTGCTATAACATAATATTTGAACATAGAATAATAAATGTAATGTTACCTGCTACTTAAATATCTTTTTTCATAAATTATGTAGCTTAGACATCTGTTGAGATAAACTGAAGAATTTATGAGTGATGAGTATAATAACATTGTATTTAGATTATCTAAGGTTTCAACAGATTCTGAGATTTCTTAATAATAATATTACATTGAGTATTGAATACCGATTCATTAATTTCAGAGTGTCCGTTTCCAGTTTACAAAGATGCCGCTACAAACAGGAACATTTGTTATTTTCTCTTCGACTACAATATCACCATGAACTTTTCCGACGCACAGGCGATGTGCCCGGCTTTCGATCGAAGTGTCTCTCTCGCTATAGTCGACACAGCTGAGAAAAATAGTCATCTACTGAACACCGGCGTACTGGCCCTCTCAAGGTAATTAACGATAAATATTCCATTACTGAGTAGACTGAACGTATCGCCGTATACATGCTATCGCTATTCGTCGCCCAATTCGACTTCTCAGTTTCTAATTTACACGATCCCAGCACGACGAAATATTGGGTGAATTTAAAGAACTCTGCGTGGAATGAGGTGACAGCGGCGAGCTGGACGAATTGGGATTCTGGTGTGAGTAGTACGACTGAGTGCGCTTTAGGAGATAGTAGTAACCTGTACAAGTGGACAAGCGAGAGTTGCGCCAGCAGCAAAGGCTTAGCCCTCTGCGAATGGAGAAGTATGCGTTTTTTTTACTTGCAGATGGTTGTTAAATATGAAATGAAATATCTAGAACAATCAGTAGAGTTAAGGTATACTATTATCGTATATATATGGGATGTACAATTATTGCATTTCAGGCGCCACTACGATATCGTATGTACCGTGGGGTTACTCGTATACATACATGCCACCAACCACTGAGGAAGCCACCACCGAATCTATCACAACAGAACCGCTTACAACATCACCGGCATCTACGCACGCACCAACAACCTTTCTACCAACAAGTGACTCGGCCACATCACTCCCACCAACCACAGCAGGTCAACAAACGACTGCGCAACAGACGACAGATTCACCAACCACCCCAGATCAGACAACGGTGCAATTAACGTCAGCAGATGTGTCTACTGTCGCAGCAACCACGGAGAAACAAACCACATCATTACCGACAACAATAGGTGAAACCACTCGACAACCAACATCAGAGGAACCAACCACACAACAACCTACTACGGAGGTACCAACCACTCAACAACAAACCACTGAGATAAAAACCACACAGCATCCCACTACAGAACAGGTAACAACACATGGAGCAGCTACAACAACAATGACAACCACAAATGTTCCAACAAGTCATCTTCCATCGACTGAAAACCCAACAACTTTGCATATGACTTCTGCTGCACCGTCGACAGAAATAGTTACTACTGCTCAGCAGACAACACAGAGGGAGTCCACCATAGTGGATACAACCACAACAACCACAACAGCAACAACAACAACCACGACAACAACCCAACCGCCTACAACAACAACAACCCAACCACCTACAACAACAACAACCCAACCACCTACAACAACCCAGCCGCCTACAACAACAACAACCCAACCACCTACAACAACCACAACCCAACCACCTACAACAACAACAACAACAACCCAACCACCTACAACAACCACAACAAAACCGCCTACAACAACAACCACAACAAAACCACCGACTACAACTGTTTTTACCAGACCGCCAACAACCACCCCACAACCCGGTGCAACAGTTCCCCCGCCGCAAAAAATCGCGGGAAGCCAATATGAGGAGAGAGTCGTATCCAATCCGCAATTCGAGGTTAGCTTCTATGGGTCCATCACCATTATAGCGATTCTGAGGCGTTTATCAGCGTATCAGGGAAAGGTAGCCACTGTGAGTAGTATGTAAAACTTATAATTGCAGGTGCAAGAGAAAGCATTAGAGGCTCTGGCTGAGATTCCTGAGGAAGCTAAAGAGGCGCTCGGTTACTCGTCCGATGAGTTTATTCTAGACTGTCAATATAATGGCTACATATGTGACACGTCCAGGTCAGGAAACACGCATGTCGTACATTTATGAACTATGACAATTAATTCTGCCATAATTCAATGCCATAAAAGTCCGTCAATGTTTATTCTTATAATCTGCAGCGATTTCACCAAATTTTATAATGGTATCCATGGTAACTGTTTCACCTTCAACTCTGGGTGGAACGCCTCTAACCATTTGTTCCACTGTGAGAAAACTGGTCGGCGATACGGTATGTATGTAGAGACAGCTAATACCATTGGTCTGCTTTTTATTATTCTCGGTTGCTATGGTGACGCTGATCGTGCCGAATCTAAGCATTAATTCGTATCCAGTAACACCTTGGCTTCATATTGAGCTATAGGAATCCCATATAGCTTTTGGAGGATTGAACTCTTTAAACGTTTTTTATTTATTATTGAATGACTGTGTTGGAGAATGGTAAAAATGTATCTGATGAAATACTATATCGTAGATGAGAATGTTGTATGCCCTTTTTCTCATTTGGCCACAATACTAGTATAGTGTGAATATTTGAGAAACTAATATTTAGAATTCGATATTGATTTATTGTGTCCCTACATTGGCTGGTATTTTTCGCGCAGGTTTAAAGTTTATTATAAACATCGACCAGGAAGAGTACACCGATCAATTCGGCGAGGAGGCGGGAGCGCGATTGGTGGTTCATTCGCAAGACAAGATGCCATTCCCGGAAGATGAGGGAATTCTGCTTAAACCCGGAGTTCTCATCAGTATCGGGCTGCACAAGGTAAGGCCTTAAATCACTCTTTGTAGAATAATATTTTTAAAATTCCCGACAATAACTTTTAATAGACAATACATTTCTGATCGATCATACTATTTATATTATGCACAATGTAAAGAGATTGCTGTGTGTGTTAGGTGACAATAAATAGATTATCTCATCCATATGGGGATTGTCTGGACTATGACCCCAAAAATACCGACATGACGATGGATGTATATGAGGAAATGCATCCTGTCCGCTACAGCAGAGGGGTGAGCTCCCAAGTTTCTCCGAGAATATTCTTTACAATATTTATGTGATGAGACAATGATGAATACATTTTGACAAAGCATATTCTGTCGCGGTGGTTACTCATTGTCTTTATTGATGAATAAATGTGTTCAGGGTTGTATGAAGACGTGTTACCAGAATTATGTGATTAATACTTGCGGATGTGCGGACTCCAGCTATCCACGAGAGGGGTCAGCTTTTCCCACTCCTGTCGTTAGCACCTGTGACGCTTCTAATATTACACAAGGTGATTTCTTCTTAATCATCCCTTTATAAGGATGCTGAACATTTAGTCACCTATCAAATACTGACACCCGCGTAACGCTCTCTTATGAAATATCAGATGACTGTAAGTGGGACGTTAATCAAAAGTTTTCCAAGAACCTTTTGGATTGCGATTGTGAGGTTACTTGCTAGTGAGTATTTTCTATTTAAGGCCTCTTATAACTTGTCAAAAATGTAAAGCATACTTGTAGCCATATCTTTAGCGGTGGATCTTCACAGTAATATTTGCAACTGAATGATGCTCAATGTAGGAAGATGCTATTGTTTGTTCCAGCGATGAACACTTTTTACCTTCAATCTCTTATGCGGAGTGGCCATCAAAGATACAAATGGTTGGTCGAATACTGCGTCTAATAATCTCTCGATCATGAATAATTATGACTTGCAAACCATTTTAGATGTAATTATTTAAGATGTTACGAACTTTGATTATTATTTCCCTGTATTAGGGCCAGGTGGAAGCGGCGCTATCCGGCAGGCTACCCGGTATGTTCAACGATTCAACCAACACCAAGAAATACGCGAAGAATCTGTTGAAGATCGAGGTCTACTATGAGGACTTGAACTACGAAACTATATCCGAAAAACCCTCTTATGGTGTACGAATAATTTTGCGCTAGTCGTTCAAAATTGATGACCAGTGGAAAGTCATACCTGCTGACTGTATTCTAAGGCAATTTTATTGAAATATTCTTCGATTTCAGGAATTTCAATTCATGTCTAACATCGGAGGAACGCTCGGTCTATGGCTGGGATTTTCACTCATGACGACCTTCGAGTTTTTAGAGTTTTTAGTAGATTTGCTTGTCCACGCTTGTGACAAACGTAGCTCGCGACGCGTGCAGCCTTCGCGGCCGCCAACCAGGTCCGTAACCAGGGACGATATGGTTATAGAGGACGCTGAGGAGGAGAGTGGTGATGGTTTACCGCACACCCCTCCTCCGGCCTACTCGTCTCAACCTGATGTTAGATAGGGCGCAGTAATTATATCATTCAATGTATTAATTAATCAATAGTAATGTATGTACATGGAATAACGCGCACATTGCTTGTGTTGAAAAAGTTGCTCAAAGTCAGTTTTAATGCTGAAACAGGCGTCTCACTATATGAATGTTCATGAATTACACTTCGGGACGAAACACTGCACATCAATAGGTATTCCAGATCACTTAATCTAAATAAACTAGTTAAACTTATTTATTCATCGTTGGGTCTAATTCTTAAACTGTTATTATGATTCTCTAAATGAAGAGAGCATTGTGAGCACGCACGCTCTTACGTACATGAACAACTTACACCCGGCCCAGCATAGCAGTTGCCACCAATGGGTTTCCATGGTAACAAGGCATTATGTGTGGCTCGGCTCATAAATGTTCACCTATTAATTAACCTTGTAAATTGTAATATTTGGAATAAAACGAATTTAATATGTATCTAATAGTACGGCTGGAGCGTAGCACGTGTCAGTCATACATTGACAGTAAACTTGTGAATGTACAATGTACATGTACATACACCATAAAGTGCCTTGTTATTGTGATCCAGGCACCGCCACGTGCTTCTGAGGTGAAGGTCGTCTTTTTATAACATGTAAACAAACAATGACCAGGACGATAACCGGCGAACTTTAGGTTCAGAATCTGCGGTGACTAGTAACGGTCAAGTGTCCAACGATGACAAGTGATAATCATTCAGTCAGCCGGCCAATATGGAGACTCTAATGACATTGATGTACTATGGAGCGCCCTTGTTGTCCATAGCAGCGTCGATATGGTATATAAAATACAGAAGGGAGACTTCAGGGGGCAGGGAAGGATTGGTGATTTTCACCAGGTACCCCTTGCCAGGTAAAGCTAAGACGAGGTTGATACCGGCGGTCGGGGAAGATGGGGCTGCCACAGCTCAGAGATTAATGGTGAGTGTTGTCATAGGTCTCGCCGGCAGTTTACACGAGTGGCTTGATCATCGTAGATAAGTGGCATGTACATGTATGTATGTAGTATAGACACATCAAGAGTCTACAGGCTTTAATAAATCATCTGCTGCATGTCTTCTACATCCAGCGCACGCGTCAAAATTAAACTAGCGGTAATTGTATAATGATATATGCGTACATGTAGACCCGACCTTTAAAGTTATCAAAACTTCGATGCACGGTTTTAACGCGGGACCGGCGCCTGCACCCCCCCCCCCCCCCCCACATTCGATCTAGCTGTTGTTATTATTTTAAACAGTTTATTACATGTGATTTAGCTCGCAGGTGGAAAGAACGTTCATAAATGTACAAGTGTGGCACCTTGCAACAAGACGTTTTTAAGGTTCGTTCCCCTGAATCTCCTTACAACCCGCGTCATAGCGTAGTTTTAGAATACATGTACGGGTTCATGTAATTGTGCGCCTCAATGCAACGGCAATAATACACGGGTTATTAACTAATTCTTCATTGATTTTTCTCACCTGAATATCGAACTTGACGTCCTGTCACGTCTTATCAATCAAATTAATGTCGTATTCCTACGCTTACGTGAAACTAGGAATCATGACGTCCTGCAATGACGTTATTACTCTTACCTAACGAATATCAGTATTCAGCAAATCGATAATTGTAACACCGTTCTACGATCTGGTTAACGGGTGATGAATTAGCATATCAATTATCTGATAATCTACATGTATGTATATTTCCGTTGCTATACCATCTACATTATATGTTTCAGACAGAGAGCCTGGTCAGACGTCTCACCAAACATAACCGCAGCGTTAACCCAGAGCTGGCGATCACCGTGGCGTATTATGGAGGAGAGAAAAGACAGATGGTGAATTGGCTGGGGAGACTGTGGAACGATTCGCCGAGCATGAAGTTTGTCCCGCAAACAACCAGCGGGGATCTGGGACATAAAATGGCGACAGCTTTCAAGGAGCAATTTTCTCAGGGAAAATCATCAGCGGTAATAGTCGGTAAATATCAGTAGGCAATTTCGCTTTCATCCTTCTTGTACGTGGGTTTACAGATCGATGCGTTCGATCTATCACCGATATAACTTCATATTTATAATTTTCAATAATATGTTCATTCATTTTTTATAATCTTTATATGAATCCAATTTATGTACATAATTATGTGATTCATACTTTTTGTCGAAAAAAATCTGCTACGATCAAGTAAATGTATTTGAAACTATAATTCGTCATTGGCTTTAATTATAATGGGACATTAGGATACCCGTTAACCGTGTGTGCATCGTTCCTAATCTAATTTCTTTTTGATGATCTACGTTGAACCACATCACTTTAGGATGTGACATACCGGGTATAACCGGAGAGTTGGTGGAGGAAACGCTGTCTAAGCTGAGAGATGGGGACACGGACATGGTGCTCGGGCCTGCTGAAGATGGAGGATACTACTTAGTCGGTCTGCGCAGAGAAACATGCGATAAATTAAGTGGGTACATTGTAGAAATTATCAAGTTTCATACGTCTATTTGTATCTTTAGATAAACATGGCCATGTACTGTGCCGGCCACACCTGTCTCGCGCTTAATTAAGCGAGATTAACCTGCATGCGTAATTAATAGCTCGCATATTCTTGCGGTCATATTTATCACCTTTCGGATGCAGTAAAAGCTCACTCATCCTCCACATTAAATCCCTCGCTTTCAGCCCTCTCATCTCAATATTATAACTGAGACGTTCAGGGCAGTGAGGTTGTCCTAGAACTTAGGTTGAAATTGCGTTGAACGCCAGAGAAGGGGCCAGCGCCGAATGTATTTTAATTCAGTGAGAGCTAGATGCGACAGACAAAATTAATTAATGTTTTCACTTTTACAGATGAATTGTTTAGTGGAAATGATATCGAGTGGAGCACAGAAAACGTTTTTACACAACAGAAGCAAGTCGCTGCAAAGCTGGGATTAAAGTTACACAGTTTAGGCGCTCCCCTATCCGATGTCGTAAGTATTACAGCATTAACCGCATGTTGTGTTAAAGGACGATTATGATTATTTCACGGTATTTGAACTCGTTAACTTTACTCCTAGGATAATATTGATGACCTTCCGGAGCTTGAAAAACAATTAAAAATACGTAAAGCTGACCTGGTGAACCCTCAGTGGTCTGTCGTAGTACCGGTGCTAAATGAAGTAAAAAACGTGGAGAGGGTTCTCAGTAATATAAAAAAGGTGCGTCGTACCTGAAGAATTGTTTTCCCTCATTGTTATCATTGATTTAATAAATTGATGCACCGACCAGTAATCATTACCGAGCAATGCTTTTATAGAGCTTCTCAGATCTGACCAAACTTCAAGAGGTGATATTTTGCGACGGAGGCAGCCAAGATGGAACCGTTCAAG
>JAXGGS010555135.1:0-10619 GCA_035585475.1 Armandia brevis | reverse complement strand
ACAATTTCATTTCCATTCATCTCCGAGACAAACAGAAGATCTGCCGCACAGATTATGCTTCCATTCCTAAATGAACACACACAATGAAACATAATTTAACCCTCCAATCTCTTTTATGGCTGTGATTTCACTGCTATTCAAGCGTGTGAAGAATAAAATCATTGACAATTGAATAAAAGTTATTCTCACCATCATTTTTATAATTAGTATCAACAATAATGAATTTGCTTTAGTTTTTAATTACCTAAAGCGGATCCCTCGAACTCCGACAAAGTGACTAATGAACTTGACACTACAAGCGTAGGTATTGTGCACCTGCCAATTATAGATATCATAATATTATATCAGCAAAATTCCAGTATTTGTAGATAAATTCACAGTGTCTGGGTCTCAGTAGTTGCCAGTAGTTTATGTCTTTCAAGATTAATAAAAAGTTATCAGTTATACCTGAGGTTCAATGCGTCTCCTAAGCTGAGAATATGCAGCACTGCTTGGGATCATGTAATCCGTATTCCAAGTGATAGAGGTTACTCTGAATCTGAGTGTCCTCAAGCATTGTTTACATATAGGCTCTGGTGGAGGCTGTGTTACCGGCATGTCACATATAGGCTCGGGTTTCATAGTTGTTACCGTAGAGGTTGGCTCGGTTTTAGCGGTTGTTGTAGAATATGATTGTTGTGAGGTTGTTGCAGAATTTGTTTCCATGGATGTAGAGTTTAATTCTGGCGATGCTGTTGTGGAAAATGTTGTTGTTTGCGTTTGTCGAGTTGCAGAAGATATTGGATCTGGCGATGTTGATGTGGAAGATGTTGATTGTTGATTGGTAGAATATGATTGTTTCTGTGATGTGGTTGTTAAATATGATTGTTCCTGTGATGTAGTTGTAGAATATGACTGCTCCTGTGATGTGGTTGTTGAATATGACTGCTCCTGTGATGTGGTTGTTGAATATGATTGTTCCTGTGATGTGGTTGTTGAATATGATTGCTCCTGTGATGTGGTTGTTGAATATGATTGTTCCTGTGATGTGGTTGTTGAATATGATTGTTCCTGTGATGTGGTTGTTGAATATGATTGCTCCTGTGATGTGGTTGTTGGATAAAAATGTTTTGGTGATGTGATTCTGAACGACGATAGTTCTGACTTCATAGTGGTTGCTGATGTATATTCCTTTGATAAAGTAGCAGCTGTTTTCGACGATGATTGTTTTTCAAATGTGACCGCCGTAGATGTGAGTGTTGATGAAGATACTGGACTTGTAAACATAGTTTGGCTGATTGGTGACGCATCAGTAGTAGTAAATGTGCTTGTCGTACTACTTGATGATGAACTGGGAGCTATTGTTGTTGTCTTTATGCAATTTCCATCTACCCTTGTGTAGTTCATCTCACACAAGGAGCAGTCGTACCCGTCATCAAACTCTGTACATACTTCATTTTCTCGACACGTAGAGGGATCATCACATTCTTCAATGGTCTGATTACAGAATCCACCGGTCATCCAATCAGGACATTCAGCACAACCGTGAAGTCCATGACAAGTAGTATTCTCTGATTTACATGTGCAGTTCTGGTCACAGTCAACTCCCCACAATCCAGGCTCACAAACTAAATGAGATGTTATAATCATCAGTCAAGTAGATGCTATTAGCTTAGAGGAAGTAATTTTATAGCGGATTTGCACAATTTGTGGTCATAAGATCTGACTACAAGATAATCAAACAAGTCAATTTACCTATATGAAAGTACTGACAGACCGATCCACTATAATGCCGGGGACAGGAACACTCGTAACCCGCCACTTTATCAAGGCATGTGCCGCCATTTTGACAGGGACGATCCTGGTACTCAGTTGAGTTGCATTCGTTTATATCTGTGGTATCATATTAAAATATACATGGAATTGAGCTGTTGAGCTGCCATCTTGCTAATTATGCTTTATACCAATTCCCCTTACCGATTTCACAATATCGTCCTTCAAATCCCGATGTGCAGTTGCATGTGTAGGTCAGATTGAAGCTGTTTTCTAAAGCATCAAGACATTCCGTCGTGTTGCCTAGATCGGTTGGAGCGACTGGCGCACATGTTCCTTGATTTTGACAAGGGGCATTGTCGTATTTGGGCTCCTTGCAGAAATCAATCTCACCTATAAAAAGTAATCAATTATACGCTAATCATACCCACATAATGTATCTCTATATGACTTACTTTTAATCATTAATGTCATCACCTGTACAGCTGTCCTTTTTCAGTGTGAAATATCCACAATCGCAGCTACATTTATAACCCGGAGTTAGGTTTTCACAAGTTGAATGTTCTCTGCAGGGGTTTGAACTCAGACATTCGTCAACATCGATGTTACAATCAGGACCCATCCACCGTGGGTCCTCACAGTCAGTACAGCCCGCGTCAGGCAGGCAAACCGTTCCGTTCTTACAGTTATTACATCTTCTCGTACAGTTGTCACCCCAGGTTAAGTCCGGGCAAGCTAAAAATATGTATCATATTTATATTGCGTCACGCATCCACAAATGTGAAGCGTCCATAAAGAACAGTTGTTCAATAACACGATGCGAATAAATTGTGACACAGTCTTTTAGATGTATAAATACTATACGGAAATCTTACGGATACAATTTCTCATTTCTTTATCGAGTATAAATCCAGCCTGACAGCTACAAGTGTAGGGAAGTTCGGAAGCTCCAGGGTCCCCGTCTTTACAAGTGCCATGCTGTATATCGCATGTGTGAACTTCTTCCAGACATTCATCTATATCTAAAATTTATTATATGCGATATTGTTGAACATAGAACGGAAGATTGCTCTGACCGGCACAGACATGTCCAACTTCAATTTGATAGCAATGTGAATTAAATCGGTTTTATTATTTGAAAGGTCAATGCAATTCTCTACTAACTTTCACAGCTTCTATCATCGGCAGCTAATCTACAGCCGGCTTTGCATTCACACGTGGCATTCCCAGTTGTCTCGTTTACTACACAGAACCCTTGACAATCTAGGGCTTTACAAATCGCACTTAAATTGGCCTCACAAATAAACCCGTCAGGACGTAAGTAATAAAATGGATGACAGTCACAAATGTAGGAGCCATTTCTGTTATCACAAATTTGGTCACATTGATGGCCAGTGTCACATTCGTTGATATCTGGAAATAAAATGAAGATGGTGACGAAGCATATGTTGAAAGCGTTCAGAGAGTTATGGATATAGCTACATATGAAGAACGTCACTTTTACCTTCACAGTAGTGTTGATGACCTTCCTGTAGCTTATATCCTGTATTACATTCGCATCCGTACCCTCCGGACTTGTCGACACATTTGTAGGACTCTGGTGTCACCCCGGTGCAGTTATTCGTATCATTGGAGAGACATTCGTTCAGGTCTTAAAACAAAATAGAAAATTAGGCCTACATCACTGATCATACGTGTTGATACAAATATATACATTTACATACAATTCCAATTTGTGTTCGTACCCAAGCATTTCTCTTCTTTATTATAAAAATGAACAGGACATTCGCATGTATATCCTTTATCATTTGTTGACCATTCGGTTTCGTTTAACGCTTTACAAGTACCTATATCACAACCATGTTGGTCACAGGGTAAAAAGGTGTTACATCCATCACCTATGCAAAAAATAAAAAACGGTAATTATTAGACAGTTTCCGTTGAATATTTAAAGACCTTGCGTTTAAAAAATCCTTGACGGTATACCTGACCATGGGAGTTTGCACACATACTGCACTTCATAATAATTTGGATAAGAATGTGGGTCGACCTCATATTCAGGCTGCTTGAAGTCAAAATTACAGGAACCTCTATCTTCTTCTGCACATGCGCACAGCGCTATATCCAGCTCCAGATCTAACGTCACCTCCATTCTGTTATCCACACCAGTAAATCTAAATCAACAATACTTCTGCACATGAAATGGATCGTTTGCCCGAAAATCAACTAAATAGATACACTGTTTGTAAATGTCGTTTCTAAGGTGTTTTGGGGTGGTGGAAAGGGGGGGGGGGGGTAGTTAGTCGTTTAACGACTTACTCACACTAAACCGTTGGTTCTAATGGCTTCTGTGATGAATTCATCAGACGGTACATTCCACGAGAATGCCAGAACAGTTGAACCGGTCTCGCTTGTGAAAGGTCTGAATGTTGAATCATCTGGCTTGTAGCGAACATGTATATCGACGTATTCAATTCCTTTGAATTCGGTGTGGCTCACGTTTAATAAAAGGGTTTCTCCAACTTTTACCCATAGAATATCTGGCACCTCATTGATGAGAAATAGAGTTGCCGTCTCCTTAACTAAAATCAAAATATATTGAGGAAATATTTGTGAAGGACAAGACCGTTTCACAATTCTCATCATGATTATACAATGATATCTACCTCTTTTTCTATCGATAGCCTCGTTTTCATTTTGTCCATCCAGTGTAGCTATGGCAATGTTCTCATCATTGGTGATAAGATAGTCATATAAACAATTATCCTGAGCGAATGTGTTATTAGATTTGCATGTTTCAAGTGCTCTGTCTTTCTGGTCTTCACTCAAAGAGTTTGCAAAAATTGGTGTGAAACTTCGATCCTGAAATTCCATAGCTTTTTCCACGTCTTGTTGATAATAAAATAGCGAATCATCTGGGTTGATTCTCCCTGGATCAATGGTTTAATAAATTCACATCATTTTCTGAACTAATCGATACTTGGTAGAACTACATTCGGTTAAAATTCTGAGGGAATTATATTGCTTGATTAACTATAAGATTCGGTAAAATGTACATAACGTTTTCATCTAGGGAATCCGAAATGTACGTCATGATTTTTAAACAGCTTACAGTGCTCTCCAAATTCATAGAATATGTATGTATCATCTTCAGCATATGTAGCATTAAGCTGAGTTCCATCGGGCAGCTTCAAATCGTCATCTTTGTCCCCATTATAGTTTCCTAACATTCCGGTAAGAGTTCCCAGGACATTCTTTGTGACACCAACAAGTACTGACAGCTGACCGGCATTCACAGTCACATTCAACGAAATTCCTGCAATTACAGTTCCAATTGGATAATTAAAAAATATCCTGCAAGACATGTGTAAAAATTTATATTTACATTTTCATGGAAGACAAACCTGAAGGAAAGGTGATTATTAAAGCTGGTATTGCATTCCGTCTCTTTGAAAAGTAGACGTTATTTATTCGTATTGGACCTATATAGTTATCGTACCAGGAGCTCAGGTCGGTTTCATTGTCGTTTAATAATATCAATAGCTCTGAAACAAGGAAATATGTCATCTAATCATAGAGCTAATGAAATAGATATCTCATCTCAATGTATTAGGTCACAACCTATGAGATTGCATAATTAATCACCATTTTAATACATAGACTTCTTACTTTCCCTAGTTTCATCAAGACTAAGATGGATGCGTGCCGAGTCATATAAACCACCGTAATCTTTTGCTGCGAAGGCACCAAATACACTGGCGTTCACTCTTGTGCCATCACTTTCTCTTGCTTGTACAGTTCTACACTGTAGTTTAAAATCTGTACTGTTGATCAACCAATACTCCCCGACTCCGTTATATGTGTAGCCTAGACCATCGATTGTGACAAAATGCGGATCTCCTAACATCCATCCTATTGGTGAAAGACAAGTTATAATAAGACATAATCTATTATCAATCACATGATTGAAATTTAATTGATCAATTGAAAAGGTGTTTGAATATCGATAGATGGCGAGTTAAGTAGGATCATTTTGAATGATTTACATATTTTACGATATGATGAGATCGTCAGACATATGAAATTAAGATAATCGTTACTTATTTAGTTTTACCAATGGTTTGCCCTTTGTATCCACTGCAATCATTGATAGGCCTCACTTTGAAGTATTTCTCACAGAATATTGTGTTGCAGCACCATTGCTTTGGCAGTAGATCTTCTTCTCTGTGCTTCTGTTCATATAGAAAAGGATTGTACCTCAGGAACGAGCCAGAAGATATTCCTCTTTTTCTGAGGAGTGTTTCTTCGTCCTCGTTTTCCTCATTCTTGCTATAGCAGCATCTCTGTAACAAATAACATACTATATACCTCGAACGCGAACATGTAATGGGAATATCCTGTGTTAATGTTAAGATTAAGCTGTGCTAACTTGTCCAAATGTGTCTTGCCGGGGAAATATGGATGTCGCACAGTGTGTCGAAATGTCAACCTCAAAATTGGCATCATCAAGAGCTTGTTTGAAGCTACATGGGCAGATGTGATTTGTATCCATGTGCGCACGGTATTCGTTATATTCATTCTCTTCCCTGCTGTGCCATGCCAGACATTTAGACTCATCACTCACATCACTCAAGGGATCACAGGTTGAGGTAGGGAACAAGTATTTCCCGATAATTCCTGTGAAGTGAAAACGCTAATCCCTCAGCAAGGAAATTTATATCACCCTTTCATTAGATGATTGAATCCCAGTGTCCTACCTGTGTTCCCATCAAGATTGTCCATCTCATGTGCAAGTTCACTGAATGATGAAAAATGGTTATAACTCTTCAATTGCCCTTTCTCTTTATCAGTTCCGCTGTATCCAAATGATATCTTCCTCGTTGGATTTATTTTCATAGTGGATTCGTGTATGACGATCAAGTAACTCCGGTAATTTCGCAGATCTTCGGTGATCACTACTTGAAAATAACCTGTCTAGGAAAATAAGGCAAAATGAAATAAACATTTGATTTGTGATTCACTTGCAATTTTATCTTACCAATTGTTGTATTACCTGATAATATACCGTTATAACATCTTATCCAATAAATGAAATAAATGTTGTTAAGGTTTACATGCAAAGATACCTAGTTATGTAACTCACCTCTTCCTTCCCAGGAGCGTAGGGGGCATACACCATATTAACCCATGTGATGATGACGACAGTGGTCGGGTTAAACCCCACATCCCCAGCAAAGGTCTCCACATCTCTCTGTACCCTGCGCATTATACTCCTGGTCTGGTTATCTGCCGCTGTGTAGTTGTGAGAGTTATACTCGTGCAGCCAGATGGTGGATTCTCCCTGGTTACTCGGGTCCTTACCGCTGCTGTCAAAATCCGCCCAGAAAGGAGCGATGATTGCCGCTTTTAGGTTTGGGATGGGGAATGATCGAGGAACTGATTGTCTGTAAGGCGCTCCTAATGTTACAAATCCATTGATGTTTGTCTGTGATATAGATATATACATTGAATTATTTAGAAACTACATTTAAACGATTTTACCAATTGAAATTGAACAGCTAAATTACACTTACAAAGAGGGTTCTATGTCGTGTGCACATGAAGTTCAATCCATCCTTTAGTATAAGAGGCTCAGAATTGCCATCGTCCAAATCCCCACTTTTGTCAAATGCTCCGCTGCTGATCAAATCCGTATCATTGTACTCTTGTCCATGGGGATATAGAGTTCCTATAAGAACGTTTATACACTAAAATATTGTATAAGCACTGCATTATGATATTCAAAGCAGTGGCTAAGCAGAAGAACATGCTTTGGAAGGACATTGTTGATGACAGGTCCATCGGCCAAGAACCCCTTTGAAGTCTCTCTTGTGACAAGGCCTTAACCAGCTCAGGCTTTCCCGCATTCGACTAATACTTTTTCCTTTAAACTGGAGACGTATTCAGCCACTATTCTTAAAATAATAAGGTGGTTTGAGTGTATTCTCCCAAACCAGCCCAAATATTTGAAGATATAGGCCTACTCACACTGCTGTCATCACACAACCACCTTCAGACTGTTTTACCCAGCACCATCCCTTCTCTTAAAGGTATTATTATTGGTGGATGATTCCGCTTGTACATTTTACATTAATTTCTATATTGGATTTGGCACCACCCAGGTAACACCGAACGTTCGCCAATGTTCGTGGGGGGTTGGCCGAGGGTTGGAAACGGGTCCGTCCGTCCTTAGAGAACCTTGAGCGAACGTTGGTTGAAGGTTGTGTAGGGGTCCGTCCAATACCAACCATCAGCCAAAGTTGGCTAAATGGACCCTGACACAACCTTCAACCAACGTTCGCTCAAGGTTATTTACAAACGATAAACTAGGTTTTTTTACAACGTTCTTCGAACGAGGGTACATGCTTTGGCACATATAGTTGTTGCTATTGCAGGTGAGGTACACTGAGGGATTGTGTGACTGTTGCTTCAGCACCCGTGTTGGCATGAAGGGGCTGGTTCGGCTACATTGCGGGAAGCCACTTCTCCTCCCCGTTCCCCCGACCCTTCACAAGTATCAAACAAACGCTTGGGGATCGAAGAAGCCACCACTTAATGCTCATATACATGAAGAGGACAACGCCGACCCCTAGATTGTTTATTCCACACACACAGAAAAGTGATGTGTATGTTATATTTGTCACACCTGCATATAAGGGAACGGGGCCTCAATCACACACAGCATAGGCCTAAAATGTCATAAACAAGGGCAGTCACCCTCGCAATCTTGGCACCTTAATTTGGTAATATGATTACCCACACAATCCTGACACATTAACTACCCCTGAATATCACGCCCCCTCCTAACCAGCAAAACCCTAGCGCTCCCAGTATAAATATCCCGCCCCCTGTTAATCATTAAACCACCCGCGCTCCCAGTATAAATATCCCGTCCCCTGTTAACCAGCAAAACCCAAGCGCTCCCAGTATAAATATTCTGCCCCCTGTTAATCATTAAACCACCCGCGCTCCCAGTATAAATATCCCGCCCCCTGTTAACCATTAAACCACCCGCGCTCCCAGTGTAGATATTCTGCCCCCTGTTAACCAGCAACATCCTCGCGCTCCCAGTATAAATATCCCGCCCCCTGTTGATCATTAAACCCCCCGCGAAACATAAGAACATTCCTCATAATAATCTGTTATCCCTTGTCCGGGTGACCCAGCGGTTAGGAACAACAGATCACATGTTCGATACCCAGGTAACGCAGTAATTTCCACTCTTATATCATTCTGCATACTATGTGTCGCATCATTTACTTGGAGAATATCAACAATATCTCTCGCCTCAAACAACGAACAACCCTGCACAAACAGAAGCAAAAAATTAATTCCCGGGAGAACGTTGGGACCGCACGTTGGGAGTAAACGTTGGATATGGGTTGAAAAAACGATTTGCACGTCCTCCCAACGTTCGCAACAAACGTTCTCCCAACCCAAAACCAACGTTTGTGGAACGTCCTCCCAACGTTCCTGTGTTACCTGGGTAGTTAGTCGTATAGCGTCAAGTCGAAAAAGTACGTTCATGCATCTAAATACAGAATTACATATCATATTTAATAAAACAACGCCCTAGTCTAATGCGCGAAAGCCTGAGCGGATTAAGTCACGTTGGACGGGCCGACATCAAAGGGCGCTCGACCAATGAACCTGTCAAAAACATGACCTTCCATTAATCCACTGCCAATATTTATTGACCATGACTCCGATTGAAGGATGTTATCGTTTATTAAGCTCGTGAGAAGTTTGGATTGATTATTGCATTTAAAAGTTCACTTATTTGTTTAAATAGGCTGACAATTTAAACGTACAAGATAACAAATAGCTGTATCGAAACAGTTATTTACAAGAAAGAAATGTTTGAGCATGAAGATGTCGTCAAACAATGAAATTATTAAATGTATGGAAAAATAACAAACGACCTTATATTGTGATGATGTAATTTAGAACGATACTGATCAACTAACCTTTTTTACATAGTTCCCCAGTGATATCTTCAGGACAAACACACATGAATTCTAGACCGTCTAGCGGTACACATGTTCCTCCATTTTGACATGGATCGAATAAACAAGGTTCTAAACATAAAACAGTAGACATGAGATGGGTATAGAAACCAAAATATAGTATATAAGATTGGCTAGTTCTATAAACATACTAACCAGGTGGATTTGGTGTTGTACTTGTCTGTGTGATAACTTCTTCTGTTGTCGTTTGTGATATTCTGGTTCTAGTTGAAATATCTGGGATGGTGGTAGTTACTGTAGTACTCATATATTCAGGACTGGTGGAGGCTGAGATGGACAAACCTGTAGTGGTTGTATCAGGGCTGGCTGTGGTGACAGTTGTTGCAGTTGTGGCAGTTGTGATTTCATGTATAGTGGTTGTGCCAGTGGTAGATGTTGTTGTATCAGGGATGGTTGTTTTAATTGTTGTGGCGGTTGTGCTTGTTATTGGCTCTTGGCGGGTAGTTGTCACGGTTGTGCCAATGGTAGACGTAGTTGGCTCTCGGCTGGTTGTTGTGATTGTTGTGCTTGTTGTTGGTTCTGGGCTGATAGTTGTCACTGTTGTGCCAGTGGAAGAAGTTGTTGTCTCAGGGCTGGTTGTTGTGATTGTTGTGCTTGGCGTTGTGCTTGTTGTTGGTTCTGGGCTGGTAGTTGTCACTGTTGTGCCAGTGGTAGAAGTTGTTGCCTCAGGGCTTGTTGTTGTGATTGTTGTGCTTGGCGTTGTGCTTGTTGTTGTCCCAGGGCTGGTTGTTGTGGCTGTTGTGCCAGTGGTAGAAGTTGTTGTCTCAGGGCTGGTTGTTGTGATTGTTGTGATTGGCGTTG
>JAXGGS010555024.1:0-10619 GCA_035585475.1 Armandia brevis | reverse complement strand
GAATATCCTGGAGAACAATAATACAGGGAGAATATCCTGGAGAACAATAATACAGGGAGAATATCCTGGAGAACAATAATACAGGGAGAATATCCTGGAGAACAATAATACAGGGAGAATATCCTGGAGAACAATAATACAGGGAGAATATCCTGGAGAACAATGATACGGGGAGAATATCCTGGAGAACAATGATACGGGGTCGTCTGAGAGCCCGCGGCCTTGCCAATTCTTCTTTGATAGTAAATTATCTCCACTCCCCTCACCAGAATTCTTCTTCCTCTCTCAGCTGTTCTCATCAAGGCAAGAGAAGGTGTTGATCAATGCCAAGATACTCAACACCAGCTCTTAAATAGAAGTAGGACGAAATGGCAGACAAAGCCTTGAACTTGGGGGAAGAATTCAACCTGGAAATGATAGCCTTTCATGATTGCAATTACTGTTTTATGGGAGGCAAAATGTCTCAAAAGCTTGCCATTTCATCCTTCCACACTGATAACTATGAAGTGCACATATTAGTTGCCCTTAACACTTTGAAAATGTCTAAGTTTTTTAGGAAATTATACGCACTTTTTGTTTAGCAGGAATATGACAAATGTGTCATTCGGATAAATGGATGTCGTTTATAAAATACATTCCAGCAGGCTGTTGCTTCTAAATTTCCATTTGACTTCAGGTTCAAACGATTTATTTTAGCAGTTTCTCCTATACAGCGAATCGATAAACTATCACCATAATATTTCCTGGTATGCAGCAATAATATAAATTAATTTCTGTTATGCCAGCCAGCTCAACTTAACACATTGTTAGTGAAATTCCAAAGTGGAGCAGCATCCTTGAGAGCGCTCCTCATATCACCAGATCCCGAGTGAGAGTATCTATAGGCCGGCCTTGGTGTGGAGAGAAAGGCCGAAGCTGGAATCCGCGACAAACTATGCTTGGTATTTACTTCCATTACGGTGCGGGACAAACATGTACATATGTAATGGCGCTGTTAGCCCACATAGCGGCCCTTAGGTTAGAGAGTAAGTATTATTGATGGGAGCCTGATATCAAGCAGGAGATACCGGCTCCCCGGTCCCTCCCTAAGGTCCCACTCATACCACACCCCCTCCTACTTCATATGTTATTTACATTGAGATTCAGATATCACCATCATCATAATCACTGCCTCAAGAATCCGACTGTAGGAAAAAGCCATGCATTAAAATCAGTTTAAGGACATTTGCACCGGTTTAAGGATATCAATGGCCGACCGAGGCTACTAACTCCTGAGAACTTGTAGCAACATCTAACCTTATTTATTATTATGCCTCACTAGGCTGAGATTCCTATCTCAGCAGTTCTAAATTGCTAAATTAGAGAGACCATCAGTAAGGGTATCCAAACAAACCTTGATGGAACTGAGCCTTTATCATTGTCTTTATGAACTGGAGAGAATCCCTCACTCGACAAACTGGTTTGCACAACGGCTCTGGGTTAAGCTACATTACACTACCCAGACCAATATCATCTAGGAGCCAACATGGAGATCACAACATGACCCACTTAATGACTGGGGTCGCTAGGAGACTACAGAGAACCACATCTGACCTCCATCTGCCATCTTTATGTAACCAACTTTATCATTTCGCACAAGTCGTGAGAGCACGACGGCTGCGGGGCCTCACTGATGTAAATTAAGTTATCACCTCTCACAGGCACGGTATCTGGTACAAATGTCCGGGGCGATACTCTATTTGCTGTATAATTGTTTCGCAGGGGTCTAACTTTCTGCTGTAATAATAATGGCTGTCCCTGTGGACGGCTTCTCATCTTGGTGTCTGTCTGCCCTGCTGGCCCACAAACCGAGCTTAATCAGTCCATTTAGAATGGGCACTTGGTCATTTTATCGTCTTTTTGGAGCATGTCATAGTCAATAAATCTTGGGAGAACATATCAGATCTCGGTGACCGCTGTGATGGTGACTGCTGTGATGGTGACCACGTGGTCGCTTTATTCTCTAGTTTTACAGCCGAGATCACGTGATAAATCTCAGATATAAAACAGTGAGACGATAAAATCTCGCTGATTTCTCGGCCTTTATGACGAGATTCTCTGTGGTCTGAGTTTGTGCGGTTTCTAATTGTTCCGGGGTGATAACGACACGTCATCTAGAGACGTGGAATATCTCGTCACGTGTGATTAATGACGTCTGGAATTCTAGCGGCACGTGATCTATTGTGAAGACACTTAATCACGGCTAAATAATCTTGGAAAATGTTAAAAATCAATTACTCTCTTACAGCCTGATGACAAAACCTCTAAAATTGATACCATGTCTCAGGCCAACTAAATAATTCAATCTCGCGGATTGGTTTGATACTGTGTGGCAATTACGGAAGCCTGTAGCCACAGTGTGATTGTGGTCAATGCTGAATCACAGAGCAAATCCTGGACATCATCGCTCACACGTCCCGAGCATTGCTCCGATTGTTAGCTCACCGCGGTCAGCGGCAATACAGCGGGAAATTGCGATTATAGGAACCCGGCCAGATCGGTCATCGTGCCGTGGCGACCTCAATCACAATAGTCACTCGCGTATCCTGTTTCCTATAATAAAACTTGGGTGGAGAACAAGGCAGGCGTCGCTGAGAAGGTTCGAGTGACGGAAGTGGCGGTGTTGCCGAATGTCAATACAGCCGCGGTGACGTCACTTGATTAAACCGCGCGGCCCGAGAAAAGTAATCCCACACCACGTGACCTTGTAATAAAACTGACCTCGGCTGAGACTTCAGATACCAAGTAGGTGTGCCGCAGTTTCAAATTCTAATCAGTGTTTTCTATTGCACTGAAACAGATTGCTCAGATCCAGATCAGCCACGATCTCCTTGGCGACACAAGACCTCAATTTCTCCTTACACGACCTCACTGGAGACAAAGCAATAAATAAAATTGCACAGAATTAAATGGCGAGCTCAATTGGAAACGCACAAATGCGCATGAAATGCCAGCAATGTAATATTCCACCAGCTTTAATCATATCACAAATACACAGCTAGGTTCAGTACTCTCCTCTGAGGAACAATTGACACTTTAGCGCAGTATTATTTAATGCGCACGATTATACACGATTCTGGGTTTCATGTAAATCCGGGATACTTTAATAGGATCTATGGCGAAGGAATACACGACAGGTATGAACTGAGCGTATAATTCATATTTCTGGTCGTCAGCTTCTAATCACCTAATATATCATAGGTTTGAAATAAAATTACGATCGTGTCAATGATAGTATAACCGAATGAAAATAGTTTTACACATCCAAAACTGAGATTATGCTACCATTGTATCACCTATTTGTCTAGTACATTGTTCCATACAAATCGTGAATAAAAGAGACGGAGGGAACATTGCCGCGAGTGTATAAACCTCACCATGTCTCTGTTATCATATGTCAGCGGTGAACACTGAGGTTCTCATCCATAGCCGATACAGTTATACCCCGATATTATATAAACGCCCTAAATATTACATACAAGTTGGCATGGCGTAAAACATGGGGTCGGTTTAGGACTGATAAACTGCCACATATTGGTGATCAGACAGCACTACTCAAAAACAATATGCACACAACAACAACAAAAAACGCATCTGATACTGCATAGCAAGTACTATCCTGTATTGGGCAAATGTTGAATAAAAATCGGAGAATCTATGACAAATGAGACCCACATGCAAAAACAGTGCTTTATATCCGAAGTAATGCTACATTTGCTACCCGCCTCCTCTATGTGGAACTATCCGTCCCACGTGGGAGCGGGGTCTAAAAGCGGCACTTCGTCCGGCCATCTAACCGCATTCTCTCTCATTCAAATGGGCAGGAAGTGCTCTGAGGCCGTCATCGGAATAGCAAACACTGCGCATAATGTCCGTCAGAAGAGACACAATGTCGCTGTCTATCTGTGTTAATCCCGTGCCATCAGCATCTGGATATGAGCAATAAAAATACAATGTAAAAACGTCTTACCTGTATAAACAGGAACAACGTTGCTATGGAAACAAGAAACTTCTGTGAATCATCAATCGGTGAACATGTGAAGCCGGGTGTCCGGTGATGTACAGAGGGGAGAGGTAATCCAAGCCGTGGATAGTTTATATATCACTAGAGTAATTAAAGTATCCACACAATTCCCACAAAATTCCTGCTGTCACTAGTTTATTCAGGAAAATCACCAACCTGCAAAGAGAGAGATAAAGGTAATAAAATAACTGGATATATACACGAGGATGATTCTCTGATTCAGCAAGAGGTGGAAACAAAGACCGGAGCATCGAGGGTCCACCCTGGCAATATAATGTTCCCGATTAGGAGTTTATCCCAGGAAAAACAAGTATGATCATCGTGTTATATGACAAGACGACTGAATGTCTGAAATGTAAATTTGCTTTGAAACGAATCGTTCGTCTGATTTAACAAGACACACCTGCACTGTAACACAACACATCGTATGTAGCCGTCTATTACAAACCCACACAAACAACAATGTGAGATACACGTACATTCTTCTTAAACTAGGAATCATGGAATCTATAGATCACGTTTACTTTCATCTCCGCACAACAAACAAAACTGCACAGCGATAAAATAACAAGGGGAAGCGTGATATAACAAAATCAACAAATGCCAATCCAATCAGTTACCGATAGATGAAGGTAGCGAGTTACTTTCCGTCTCTTCAGATGAAGACTTGCGATGTATTTACAGAGGAGAAGAAACACAAACTATTGTTTTTGCCACTGCCACATTGGGTCCAAGCATCTGCATGAAGACCACAGTGGCCTTGAATCTTTTTAAGTGTGATTCAAACGAGCCGCGATAGATTGATATTTATCATGTTTCAGCCAGGTTCTAGATGAGAGCTGCTGGGCGGCTTCCAACTCTTGACAATCAAACATGCCACTTTGGGACAAAATCCCGATTTTCCCGCTCAAATCCCTAAACGCTTCATGTTTTAAACTTGTTTTTGCCCAGAATCAAATCTCACCTGAATTACTTGTCAGTTGTTTCACCGATGATTAATTTGAAACGTGGCTGCGGAGGAGACACCGCGATTTGCCGCCTGAAGCGATGAGCTGAGTACAGAGACCTGAGATGAATGACAGGAGGAGGAAGAGACGGAGGAGGCGGGAGCCTGGGGAGGGGGACGGTCACCAGGGACACAGACTCCCCGCCCCCTGGAGCTCGGGGTCTCGGACAGTCGATTAGCGGGCTGGGTAGGTGGATAACAGGCAAATCTCCTCTCGTCACATAAACCTATTGTTTCTCCATTTCAGTGACGAGAAAAGTACAAATCTGAAGTCTCGGCCTCGCGTATCAATCAGGATCTACTCGGATCGCCAGGTATCAGGCCCCCGTCTGTAATGTAAGCTCCTATATGTTTGGTATATGTTCAGGGGATTGAGAGAAGACAGTTTGTTGACTGTATGAATGGGATTATAGACTTTAATCCCTACAGAACAT
Source organism: Armandia brevis (assembly GCA_035585475.1). Classification (NCBI taxonomy): domain Eukaryota; kingdom Metazoa; phylum Annelida; class Polychaeta; family Opheliidae; genus Armandia; species Armandia brevis. The sequence continues at coordinate 5,116 of JAXGGS010555024.1, read as the reverse complement.
GCTTTCCCTTGCAGAACATGTCCAGGTGTGATAAACAGGAATAAGAAGGATTGCTCGATTATCTAATGTAGCTACTTAGGTCAACCCTAAACACATGGCTTGGTGTATAAAGTGTTAAAATATATTGTACTAGACACAATTTGATAACATTTTACATAGAACAATAAAGACTTAAAACCACATTCTGCCTCGTAGTGAATCAATCCTTAATCTATATTGCTTACAGTAACTATGGAAATAAGAATAAACCCTGTTGGTTAAACACAAACGCGATGCAAACTTCAATAAACCTCAATCTCATTCCTGGTTAATACGAACAGTGTTTACTACCGGCTTTACAACTACTCTGTTTTCGCCTAATGCCGCCATCATCCAACAATTATACATCAACTAGATGCTGATGGACACGTTGATGCCTTGTAATTAATCGCCGGACGGAAATAGAAACGGTGGGCAAGTTTTTTCTACTAGTGAGTAAAACCGAGATTCCGGTTGGTTACAATTTAGAACAGCATGAATGAGGCTGATCTTTCCCTGAATCACATTCCACCGTCGTTATGCATTTCAGCATGCGGGCTACAGATACAGATAATTGACAGCTCGAGTTGGAGGCAAGTGGAAAAGATGTCACAAGGCACCGCTCGAGCCACTTGTGTTGTTTCCATAGTGTCAACGATGCATTAAGCACATTGCCGTTGTTAACGCCAGCCACAATCAGCAACATGAGCAGATCATCGCATCCTGCGTCAACAGAACGGCCACCTGAGGTGGTCTCGAGGGGGACGTGTCAGGATTCCCCTAGCAAATATCCCTGAGTGCCGCCCCTCGCCCCGGTCTCCCACGTCCTCTCCAGATTCCCGGTGTGGGGTCGGCAGCAGGTCGTGTTGCCTGGGTACGAGGAGCTGAACTTGCGGGTAGAACCCTGTGTGCTCCCTGCTAAAATACAAGCACATGCTACAAGTGCAGCGTCAGCACCCTGTGTGCTCCCTGTTAAAATACAAGCACATGCTACAAGTGCAAGTCATTATTGGTGACCTCGCTCATGTCAGAAGAGGAAATGGGGTAAATATGACAGTTATGACGAGGACCTCGACAGGCGAGAGAGCAGTAAAATGTGATCACGTCAGCAGATTTCATACATGTTTATGTCCGATGCCGTCGGCAGGACGTGATGTCGCCATTAATGGACGAGTCTCATTTACCGCGTGCCTAAAACACATGTAACAAAAGTGCTGAGGTGTGGTTAAAAAACGATGCCATATGAATTCGTTGTTTGATCTGCACATCGCCAACATTGCATGTTACATTCGCGGGTAACGCAAACTTAGCCCTGGTGCGTCATCTCGGGGCCCGCGAGATGTGAACGGTGGCATCATGATATTTTACCACCCCCTTGCTGACGCCCCTCTGGGTGTATCGTGTTAGCGAGTCGCGAGATGCTGGGTGATGGATTCTCGCGGTGTGACAGAGATATCATCATCACTCCGGCAACCACGGTAAAAGCTTTCTCCGTTCTCCCCCCCCCCCCCTCTGACTCTCCCGGCCGGCACGAGAAGACTCTCCGACGCCATTCCGCGTCCACCTCAATTTCTCACCCCGGGACTGGAGAGCTCGGCATTAAGAAGCTCGGCTGTGGCGGCTCTCGCAGGATCTGCTGCTGCTGCTGGAGCCCTGAACAAATATCTCATCACAAAAATTGCGCATTTATTCCGCCACCTACAATGGGGGCACTCAACTGGAAAGTAGGTCGTTAATCCTGCCTGATATGAAATAGCTGCTTCTCTCCTGGCTTCAGCTCCGACAGATGAGCGAGATGAGTACCGGAGTGGAGGCTGCAACTCGACACAGCCGCTCTTAGTTCAGATACCTAAAATATCGCATCTCTCAGTGCAGAAAAACTGTAGAAAAAAACACTTCTTATGTGTCTCGCACACAAGAAACTAGGGTCTCACAGTGAGAGGGATCAGACCTGGGAGCTCTTACACAAAATGTCTTACATACACCAGGGGCCTGGCCCAGCAAAGTCTAGTTAGTGAGAACTGTGCATAGTGAACTAAGATCCGTACACAGTGAGCTGATAGCTCATAGTGTTCATACTCTAATGAACACAACCAAGCTTGACCACTATGAGCACTTCTAGGGCAAATTGACTCAACATAAACACGCCATAATACCACTTAGGTGGAACTTAAATTCACACTCCAGTGGACACTTAGCTTCACTGAGTGAGGTTTTATTTTCACTATGTTCGGTTCTTAGGTCACTATGCGCAAAAGTCGCATTAACTACACTTTACAGGGCCAGGCCCCAGGAAGGTCAGGCTCAGAGAGCACTCTCATTAAATCTCTTCCATATACCAGAAGAATGCAAGACAAGAAAAGAAGTGGGCCCTGGAACAAATGGGAGGGTCCGCCGTTAAGTTACCTCATCATTATGTCTACTAAGATGTCAAACCATTAAGGTAGACAAAACTACACAACCAGCAAAATAGTGGGCCATTGTAACATGTTAATAATGGTTAAATGCCCGGCTATGACGTTGTTACAACAGTTAAAACCCTCGCCGCCCTCCCCCTCTCCTTAACATCCGATGTGACTCTCACCATCTCCACTTACTAACAGCTCCCTTCCTCTATAATCCGCACACTGACATAATTCCTCTCAGTCATCTAATGGAGATCCGCTGTAATACTGTTCAATGTCCCGAGTATCGTCTCGTAAACTAAGTACTTCAGCACATGAAATTTGAATGAGGCAAAGAAATCATCGAGCATCATTACTTGATTGTGCATCCAGGATGATTATGGATTTGATGATCGCATAAATGCACGGATGTCATTGTCAGGCATCATCGTGTACTGTGTCAAGATGGCTCCATTAGAGCAGCAAGAGCAACAGGAGAGTGGATAATTGATCTATCCGAATTTTACTTAAATCACAGATTTTTAACGAGGAAAGATTTATTGTACGCTTATCAGCCAATCGTCTGCTCAGTATGGCGGCGTGGAACGGTAAATTTATCGCGCGCAAACTTATTAAGTGGGGATACGAAGTCGTCTGTTCTTGCTCGTGTTCCGCGCAAATTGCTCGACCGTCCTTCTGCACGCGATGTGGCGATCATTCAGTTTGACCTCACGTGCAGAGGCCACCAATGACCGCGGTGATGAGACTCCAGTCTCTTCACTTCTCCCGCCTCAGAGCAAGAAAGTCGCCGCATAGAATCCGAGATTAGCCATCTAACGCCGCCCCTCGGTGGTGTGAGGAGACTGCTCAGAGAAACCACGTGCATTATTTCAGATATAAACTTAGAAGGACACAGTTGAAGCATCCTCCCCTTAGGATACTCATCAAAGCAGAGGATGCAGCGCCTCAGTGCGAGCTCAGGATGCCTCGATCCAGGCTTATAAATGGACGGTCACCGCTCTGCCTGTAAAACAGGGCTCAGAGCGACCCACCGGCATCAATTGTAGAGATCCATAGCGTCCCCTAGCGGAGCTTTCCTCGTCCTGAATGATACATTTTAACCGGCAGAGCATGTAATTATCCGAATGAATAGGGGATGTTTGTGAATATCGCGGAGGAAGGTATTACCCCTGTACCCTCTGTGTGTTAGACATGTACATGTATATGTAATAGGGGAATATAAACCAAGGTCTAGGTTAAAACAGTCTTCAGCCCCAGACTCCAACACGCCAGCGGGTACTTCCGGTGCGAGATGTTGAAGTTATTCTAGATAAAATAACATGAGTTCAAGATATTCTACAGAATACTTTATTACTGCTATCATGACGAAAGTAATACAACTTGCCAAGTGTTTATAGGCTTTCTGCTAACTAACAGTAATTTAAATTACGAATAAGGGCTTTTCAAACATTGACGATACCTTTTTATGTTCAACACGAGACATGTACATGTATAAGTAAGCTGGACAATAAACCATGCAAGGTCTAGGACGACATGGACGCGGATATATGAAGGAGAGGGCGGGAGAACTGTAACTCCTCCCGGGGGACACAGCTTCCATCACCTAATTTGTGCGGCCATCCAACTTTCGCATGACGCTGCACAGAGACTCATACCAACAATACACAATAGCAGCAGCAGGTTACCAACCAAACAGAACCATTCATATTGCATTTTTGCTGGTATGTTGACACATAGAAACGCTGCTAAAAGAGAACCAAAATGCCGCTGAAAGAGAATGATATAGCGGCGTACTCAACACGAGGGGACCGGAAACAGGGGGAAGTCTGAGCGTGACTCCTTCCGTTTACGCGGACATTTGTACTCAGGAGAAAGAACGATGAGCGTGCCGGAAGATGTGACTTTGTTCCATCTGTTTGGCGCCAAAGAGCCGGATACATCAGTCAGGCCTCAAACACGAGCACTAATATATCTGACAATCAGGCTCAGGTTTGCCGCGGGAGAAAACACAAGCTAATCCACCAACTTCCTGAGGAAAAGGTTAATCTCGTTACCAAGCTCGTCCGCCATGTTTTCTGCATGTCTCCATGACAACAGTAACCTGGAGGTGATGACTTAAGGCGAGGCAGCATCGATACGGCAGGTGTGGTTATCTATTATACATGGTTATCATAGAGTGGTGCTTGAATTTGACCTTCCCCGAGGGAGCAAGAGAGACGCAAAGAAGTTTAAAGGTCATCATGAGTAGAGTGGAAAGTAAGAAACTAAAACATTAAACGTTGGTCATCATCTTGATCTTCTTATCTTAGTATCAGCAACCTAATTATATAAATACCTTGTCGTCTAAACTCTGTGACAAATTAAAGCAACCGCATCATACTATGGTCTCGTCTAATCCGAACTTTGGCTTATCCATCAGTGAGGCCATAAAGCGGCTGTTATATGACGGTTTGCCGCTAGAATACCCGAGAGAGACACTTTACCACCTGTTGATTATCTAGCCCGAGTCTACACAGCCCTGCCCCGGCAGTCAACCGCGCATCTCTCCATACAAACTCATGAATTAGAAGTTTAAAACTTGTTTACACGGTAACTAAAGTAGGGGTAAGGGGGATAAATCTACATGTATGTATATATCACCCCCCTATAATCTACATGTATGTATATATCACCCGCCTATAATCTACATGTAT
>JAXGGS010554914.1:0-10622 GCA_035585475.1 Armandia brevis | reverse complement strand
GCGGTATCAATGCCGTCATGTGATGACGTCACGTACTGAGTTAAGGTGACGCCCCAGTCAGCGCCCTCTAGTGACGCGAGCGCCGTGTCTCCCTGCACGCTGACGCTGAAGGACATGAGGTACAGATCCCCGGATGTGAACGTCATCGCGCTAATCCCCCCTGTCACGTGGATATCCCCCCCGTGCAGATAATCCTCCAGGTAGCTAATCTCCCCCGGGATAAACTGACAGAAACCACACTGCCCCTGTCCCAGGGAGAAGGTGTCAGGGTCTTGTGTCGGTGCTGGGGGCTCCGTCACCGGTGCAGGGGTTCTGACGTCAGAGGATGTGACATCAGGGGAGGAGACGTCATGTGATGTGACGTCATATGATGAGGCATCATGACGTGTGATACCAGCGGATGTGACGCCATGTGATGTGACGTTACGCGTAGCAGATGTAGATAGTGCCCTGACGGTAATGACGTCAGCTGACCCGGTGGACGTACTTAGTGATGCAGCGCCTGACGTCACGTGTTGTGATGTTGACACGGTGGGCAGAGTAATGTCGGTCTCTGTGGAAGAGTTGCCAGGGTTACTGCTGGTGCTGATGGGAATTGTCGTCTCTGTGGAAAGGTTGCCATGGTTACTGCTGGTGCTGATGGGAATTGTCGTCTGTGTGGCCGACTCATTGGTGACATCTTCAGACCACGTGGCGTTAGTTGTCAGTAGTATAGGCTCAGTCGGGGACCGATCTGTAATAGCAACACGTGATGAAAATATCACAGATAGAGTCACGGTCTCGCTAGTGTTGCGCTTAGCGCAGAAAAGTCACACCTCTTACGCGTAAATTTCGCGTTGAGAGCTCTCCCATGGAAGCCACTGCGTGTCCACCAACATAGATTAAAGGCCCCTATGGGGACAGAGACATGCAGTGGCTTCCACCGGCCGAACGATCATCGGCAGGGACAAACGCTGTGGCTTCCAGGGTCACGCTCTCAGCTCCCTGATCTCCCGCTCTCAGCGCGAATATGTTGCGCTTTCAGCGGGCTCATTTCGCACAATTGCGCGCTCCAGCGCAACACTAGCGAGACCGTGACTGTACATGTTAGAATTGGAGAAGATGAGCGAAGAAATGCATATAGTATATATTATTTATATATAGTTTAATGTACTGACCTCTGAGCTCTGACCAGATAAAGAGAGACATGAACACGAGGGTGAGGATTACGCACCCCCCGGCTACTCCCCAGGGGCATCTCCCCCTCCCCCTCCTCCCTCCCCTGGGGAGTAACCTCTCCCTGCTCCTCACACTCCCACCCCCGGGCTCATACCCCCGCCAGCTCCCAGGTGTGCTCACCTCGGCGTCTCCCAGCGTGGGGAAGGGGACGAGGGAGGAGGAGGCGGAGCCCGGGGGGTCGGGCCCGGGGGGAGGGGAGGTGGGCCTGTGATCCTCCTGGGGTGAGGGGGTGTGGTCTCCTCGGGAGGGGCTGTAAAAGTGTAAGGGAATAGATGGACGGTCTCCGAACGGCATCGAGAGTCAGGTAGATTCCTGTAGATTCCAGACGACGGGTTCCTCCCTCTAGGGCTCACATGTACTGACTATGTCTCCTTCTCGTGACATTCTGTCGTTATCCATGTGTAACCTACTGTTCTTTATAGAGAGTTAACAATGCTTCAGGAATCACCTTCGCTGAGTTACGCTTAGATGTGGCTCTTGAAACTCACAAGGTCACGGAGGTCATCTAAACGCTGTCCACCGAACCCGACACTGATCCGGAGAGCCGGAATTCAGCAGAGCTTGTTGTTAAATCCGCGGTCAGATTATCAAGGTATTCCCAGGATTAATCCAGGATTATATCGAGCCCTCTCACTGTTAATCCACCCCCTGATCGGTTAGATTCGGTCACCAGATGTTCTGTGAATATCCGAGGTTATCTGAGCGTCAGGCCAGACAATCACTTACGGGTAGATTGCGATCTCGCACCAGTCCCCACTGTTCTGATTCTTCTGCTAACTGACGGAGATATAAAAGTTTATGTGTGACATGTGACTTGTGTCTGATTAAACCATGTTCAGGGGGGGGGGGGGTGGGGTGGGCGGGTAGGTGCCGATAAGTGACTTTAAAACTTACACTATCCTCACACGGTCCAGGATTTAAACTTGGTGATCCCCGCAAATTACAAGTCCTATCTAGTATTTAATGCTATGCGATATATTCCGCAATACAAGTTTCAGCGTCTCAATAAAGAAAGTCTCTCAAACCAACGACAAGCCCTGTGACCCCCCTGATAGCTAAATGGATCCTTCCTTCTACTCTCTACGACGAAGATTAAATTTAACGCATGTAAATAAGTAGAGCCACACTTCAGTGGCTCGCGCTTTCTAAAACTCTGACTTTAATGGCGGTAAGTTTTATCTGAAAGCGCCGGTGTGCTACCCAGGTCCCTGTGCAAAGCTATAAATCTCGGTCCCCTGTTTATATAAGTTTCTAACACCCCCCCCCCCCCCTCCACACATATCCAACCATGAGTAAATATTTAATATCTGACGCCCCGTATGTCCTGATGTGTTTATTAAGTCTCGCTCGAGTTAACTGAGGCACCGGCCGGAGGGGACGACTAGATAACAGACAGTTTTTTATACACTTTGTGAATAACGATGAGGAGGATTTTCTATTTTACCCCGACAAAGCGACGCGGAGACGTTTATTGAAGATAATATCTGCCTGTGTAAATAACTATACAGTCATACCAAGGGGTCTATATTATTGTGATTATTTGGGAATTTCCATGGCGGCCACTCGATCTTAATAATGACGCAACTGCTCCGCGCTACCCTGTCAGGTCAAAATCCTATCAACGAATTTAAAAATAAATTTTCCCTAGCTAGCCTCATCTTAAAATGTCGACTCTAGCTGGGGAAAATTCTCAGGAGAAAGAGTACCTTGTGAGGGCAAAATCCGCAATTTCCTATCACTCATCCACAGTAGTAACTACACAGAAATCCTACGATGTAATTCTCACAGCATTTTTATTTCTATTACCGAGCGTCAGCACTGAACGACCTTTCTACAAAACCACATGCGATAACTCTACTGATTACCAGGCGGTTTATGTTGCCATTATCATGTTGCTAGTAGACATATGGTCCACATATCCTGGTGTAAAAATAATTGATTTATGATGCACAGTTTTAGAACTGAAATGACTCTAAACTTTTTTGTGTTGTGCTCCCAAATGTTCATTAATTTTTGAATTAACTAAAATATCTTATTTCACGATTCAACATTCATAGTAAGGCATTCCAGATTTTGTCGATAACATCATTATGTTATAAAACAGAGTGCCCGGTTCATAATAACCCCAGTTATTCCTAAATCAAATTATCTACTTAATAACTCGCTTAGAATATGTCCGTCTCATTATTAGATTCTAATTATATTTACAGAATACTGTCCCTTATTGTGTATTGGACGCCCTCTCTTTATTATATATTGACATATATTAATGTTTTATAACAGAATAAGTTGAGTGATTATATTCTGGAGGCCCTGTTTTATGATATAATGACATATTTTATGATTTATTACAGAATAATTTAAGTGATTATATTCTGGACGCCCTGTTTTATGATATGATTATATATTTAATGTTTTATTACAGAATAATTTAAGTAATTATATTCTGGACGCCGCGTCGTCGCTGCCGGCAGAAACCAGGAAATCTGTAGTGGAAGCAGACGAGGAGATTCTAGCAGTACTGGAGGAAGTAGTGATGTACACATTCCAACAAACCGTATACTACCTCACCAAGGTAAATCATCTACTACTAATTACTTACAATATATGCTACTTGTATCTATAAGATTATCTGGATTAGGACTGACAAAGTAACTCCGGACTTGTACTAAAGTGAAGTTTATTATAGAGCATCTGGTATATGTTTACACTCTAGGAATATCTATATCGAACTGAATTCAAAAGATTGACCTTGGGTTTCTAAGATTACCACAAGTAATAATTAGCTTTTGGTCATTAGGCGATCCTAGAAGTCATGTGTTAATTATCGGTCATGTGCGTAGTACGTTTGAAGTGCGAGTTAAACGACCGTAGTGGTGCGTTTAAGACAATGACTAAACTGTGACAAGTGTTAAGCCATCTATACTATTCGCTACGACAAATAATAGTCTCTTACATTAAACATGTCAATATATTTCTAACAGTAACATGCAATAGATACCTTGTATCCACAATTCTATGATATATACTACTCAAATCTAGCAGTGCACTACTTTAACTGATTATTATAGACTTTGTATGTGACGCTGCCTGTGATTCTCGAGTCGAACCCGTTCGCTCTGGAGACTGAAGATCTGGATCCGGCTACTCAAGGTGTCAAACAGGTCAGTCATCTATACTACTGTCAGTAATCAGACCTCAGTCATCTATACTACTGTCAGTAATCAGACCTCAGTCATCTATACTACTGTCAGTAATCAGACCTCAGTCATCTATACTACTGTCAGTAATCAGACCTCAGTCATCTATTCTTAATCAGCAGTAGTCAGGATCGTCTTCCTGTAGTCAGTTCCCGACCATCCAGTAATCAGTGACCTCATGCAGCTTCAATAAAAAACACATTTCCAAATTTGTCACAACAAACATTTAATGCTATAAGAACATGTATTTTTCTTAATTATTATTTTATCATTATATATTTCAGGTGCTTTCCATCCTGCAGTCGACACATAATTTATTACGAGATTTCCAGCTGCATCAGTCGGTTTTATCCCAGTTGTTCTGTTACCTGTTCTTCTTCACATCGACATCTCTCTTCAACTCCCTCATCAGCAAAGGTGAGTTTTTTATTATATAGATATAAAGCTTGTATATGTGACATGATTTATTAACAGTCAATACTTATATATTTATAACATCAGCCATGAAACACATTTCAAGAACATTGTTTATATATGATTATAATAAAACTATGCAGCTTCACATTATTTATGATTGTGATTGGATACTTATCAATAACATGGTGTAAATGTTGATTGGTTGACACAAGTAGAATTATATATTACTTCTCCATTGATTATCGCTCATAGGACAGAGCCAGAGGGAGTTCCGGTGGTCGAGAGGGGTGCAGCTCCGGGGTAACCTGGACCTAGTGGAAGGTTGGGCGGGAGAGGTCGGACTGGGAGAGGAAGCCAACACCTTCCTGAGTAAAATCTCAGCTCTGGCTGATCTCCTGGCCACTCCTAAAGTACAACTGCTACAGGTAACTAAAACACTTACCGTCTAAAGTACAGCTGCTACAGGTAACTAAAACTCTTACCATCTAAAGTACAGCTGCTACAGGTAACTAAAACTCTTACCATCTAAAGTACAGCTGCAACAGGTAACTAAAACACTTACCATCTAAAGTACAGCTGCTGCAGGTAAATTTAATTCCTTCACGCTTACGACATTTTCTTTACGGGTTAGGGTTAGCATGTACCGTTAGCGTCACAGAATTGTAAACGTCGAGCTAAAGATCATCCGAATGTGAGAAAATGACATTATTGAAGCATTGACTGGCATCTTATCGTGTTTTCCAGGCTGACTGGTCGAGCCTTAGACACGACTTCCCCAGCCTGTCCCCGGTCCAGTTACACCACGTGCTCCAGCATTACCAGGTCGGGCCGGGAAAAACGCGCCCTCTGGCATGGGAACCTCAGGGGGAGAAACTCGAGCAATCAGGTCAGTTTATTTAGCGGTCAGAGCTTCCAGATAAACAAGGTGAAAGAGAGACGTGATCGATTGTAAACTTATCGCATCTCAAACTGTTAAACACTTCAGAGCTTCTTCTCTCACAAAGTAATTGAATTTGCAGAACCAGGAACTGCCTCAACAAATGCACTTTGATTTGTTCTATTTACTTTCTGGTTTAGAAAAATATTCACTGAGAGATTTTCTTTTAGGAGACCTGTTGGAGAGTTTTAACAATCACCCGCCACTACTTCTTCCGGCTGATGGTTTCCAGGTGGCGCTGTCACAGGAAGTGCAGGAGAAAACATTTTACGACATCCTTAACGACATCAACACCTCATTTGGGATAGCGGAAGGTAAGCATAGATGAGAAGCCAGTAGATTTGTGAGATGTGCATGGGATAATTAGACAAACTTTATTGTTTATTGTGAATTGCGGTTTATCCGATTATAAGAAAACTAATCAATGGAGAGAAACCTCGGCTCTTTGGGCTCATTGATTCAGTTTTCTATTTAGCTAAAATCTGTGTAAATTCTTTATCAAATCGAATACCTATATTCACATTCTGGCATGGAATGTATAAAAGTGAGATCATTTCTGTTCGAGATGACACTACGGGCTACACTTTTACATTCTGCTGATCATGAACTTCTCCTTTGTATACTACTGCATGCCGCCATTTCCTTCCTTACAGAAGACATGGGGAAAGGTTTAAGCATCAGCCACAGTCTCTCCCTTATCTCTCCTGGCAACCCGCACATTTACTTCCAGGGGGAGCCACCCCCGTCTGAGGAAATTCCCAGCACTAGAAATCCCCCCTCAAAAAGTCAAATCTCAGAGGTTGGTGACCTCGACCCCTATCCCTCCCCAAGGCCGAATCCCCCGAGGAGAACCAGAAGCGCCAAAAGGTCACAAGGTCACAAACAGGAAGAGAATATGGGCGACAATGGGGAGAATGTGGGCGACAATGGGGAGAATATCCCGGTGAAAGAGGTGAGTTCCTCGCGGAGATCTCCCAGGAAGAAGCACAGCACGGCTGAGACAGGTACCCGGGGTGAGACGCCGGTCAGACCTCAGAGGAAGAAGAGGGATGCCAGGAGGAGGTCGCAGTTAGAGTTGGAGGGATACTCTGGGATGTCTGACTGTGAGTCGTACCGCTCTGAATGTGGCTCCGTCAGGTCACTAAAGATAGAAACGCAGGAACCAGTCGTTCCTCCGCAAACCAATCAGCTGTCTCCTAGCATCACGGGTCAGATATCACCAGCCAATCAACTGTTTCCTAGCATCAGGGGTGAGATATCACCAGCCAATCAGCTCTCTTCTTACGACGAACAGAAATCCCCAGCCAAACAAGCACAAAGAAACAACATAGAACAATTTCCCCTGAGCAATGGACAAATATCGGAGGAACAACCTCCAACATCACCCATCTATTCTCCTAATATTCCGAGTCAAAGAAAAATCCCTCAGGAGAAAAACAGCCACCAGTTGTCACCTCCTTCCTCTACTACTTCTACCGCAGCGCCCCCTGCCGGCAAAGATGCTACCAGTAGTAGTATGTTGTCTGTGTTTGACCTGGCCCAGCCAAAGTTGAGAACCACGGCCACCGACTTCTATGAACGCACACAGCAGAAGAAGCGCATTGACGTGTTTAATGATGACGTCACGATGACGTCATCTGTGGTCTGTGAGCCCAGTCACGATGTCAGTTATCTGACCTCTGAACCGACCTACATAGATGACCCGGATGAGTATCTTGAGATGAGCGTGGACACCGGAAACGAGGTCCAGCCGGAGAATCAATGGGAGCATCTCCTCAGAAGAGATAAACGCCCCCTAGCGGCCACCAGCCAGCAGGAGATCAGAGACAAGCGGCACTCCAACCCGGACAGATACCTGTTTAAAAGCCTCAGTCTGCACGATCCCACAGGATCTGATGACGTCACTACCGACTATGACGCGCTGAACCACGCCGAGACCTCTGACGTCACGAGGAGGAGGCTGAGCAACTCGAGGAGCAGATTTGAGAAGAGACACACCGTGCATGGCGACTTCCCCGGGGACTTCCTCACAAGGTACCTAGCGGAGGACGACGTTAAACCAATGTCAAGTAGTACCAATACAAACAGAAGTAGTATGAGGGATCAGGACATACCCAGTAGTACCAAAACAAACAGAAGTAGTATAAGTGATCAGGCTGTGCCGAGTAGTACTAATACACGCAGAGGCAGTAGTACTGATCAGGACGTGTCGAGTAGTATGAAAGCCTGCAGAGGCAGTAGTACTGATCAGGAGTTGTCAACCACCGCGGCGCCGTCACCGAGACAGAGGGGACTGAAGTTTGATGTAAAAAGCCACTTGAGGCGTCAATCTTCCCGGGCTTCTCTCAGCCCGACAGGTGGCGACCAGGGTCATGGTCAGGGTCAGGATCAGGGTCAGAGTCCCACAAACAGTCAGACCTTTCAACAACAAAGCCAGGGAAACCAGCAGACAACAAGACAACAAAGCCCTGCAAATAAGGAGACAACACGACAGCAAAGCCCTGCAAATAAGGAGACAACACGACAGCAAAGCCCTGCAAATAAGGAGACAACACGACAGCAAAGCCCTGTAGACAGTAAAAGATATCACAGCCCTTCAAACAATGGGAGTATTGGAACGACAAGCCTTTCTAAGATCCGCACGCCACATGTTAAAGATGATGACAACAACAGTAACGGGAGGAGGGACGCTTCTGTCAGCCATTCTGTCACAGTACCGCCTGGTCCGAGACGATCTGTCAGTCCCACTTTTACCAGCAGGACGCCACGGAGAGATCACCACAAACAGAGAGCACCACCCGCTCCAGAGGTCAAACCAGAGGTCAAACCCCAGGGTAGTAGTAATAGTAACGCGTCATCAGGCTGGTCCTCTGACATCCAGTTCTCGCGGCCGAGCCCGAGACCTCGGCGAGATTACAACAAGGACACGGACGCTGGTGACACCGGAAGTCCTCAGTCACATGACCTTTCCGCCTCGATGTCGGTAACGTCTGCGTCACAGAGGTCACAGAGGTCAGTGCCTGCAGATAAACGCCTGATCAAGTCCCTGGAGTTCCCGTGGACCAGCAACAACAAGGTGGAACCGGATAAGAAAGATGTGGAGATCCTGATAATCGGGCCGCCGGTGTCCGGGATACAGAAGGAGCAGGAGACAAGGATGGCGGGGAAACTGAGGCAGGAGGAGACGATGATGGCGGGGAAACTGAGGCAGGAGGAGACGATGATGGCGGGGAAACTGAGGCAGGAGGAGACGAGGATACAGAGGAAACATTTCTCGAGTGAGAGGAAGCCGAGGAAGCAGCAGGGGGAGAGGCAGAGAGCCATGAGGCAGCTGAGACACGCCTCTTATGAGGAGAGAGACGCCGGAGACCTGGAGGTGCCCAATGAGGGCGAGCCGGACAGTGATCACGTGTACATGAATCTACCAATCAGCGACTCGCCTCGGCGGCCTCAGCCAATCAGCGGAGAGAAGCGCTGGCAGTCCGGGATTCTCCACCCTAACGGCGGGATTCCCCCACAGCCCCGGAAACCCGCTCCCGTACTCACCAAATCTAAGTCAGAGGAGCAGAGTCTCGGCGGGATAGACGAGGAGGCCTCCCATACTACTAGCTACCGGGAGGACACCACTCACGAGAGGGAAACTACTACTCGAGATAAAAACACTACTACACCAGAGAAGGACCATCTCAAGCCATCCAAACCTGGTGGTGAGTCTTGTCCCTAAATTCATTCGTTAACCTCCCGTGTAAATATAACACCTTCATATAAGCTAACCTCCATGCGCTTAAATCCTTGCAAGAGACCTATCCGCTTTAATTAACCCACTTATATCAAACCAGCCTTGCAGACTTACTCAAATCTATATTTGTTTCACTAATTCTGGTTAAGGGTTGTAGTAAATAATGCTTGGTATAAATCAAATTGAAAATCATTAAGAATTAAATCACAATGTTACTTTAGAATGCACCTCACATAACTAGAAAAACGTATCAAAATTATATAGTAGTTGTAATTTTGATATTTGCCACTACTTACCGACTGTATACTACTGCTTGTATATATGCTCGCTAGGTGGCGCTCGGCGCTTGAGTCCCTGCTCGCGACACTCGGAGATCGTGAAATCTCTGCAGAGCCACAGAAAACTGGAGGAGCTATTCGGTTCTCTCTCTCCCGATCTGATCGTGTTAGATCTTAACAAGGGAGAGGGAGGGCTCGGTTTGGGACTGATAGACGGCATGGTAGGTGATCTCTGTTGTACATAAAGAATTGTTTGGGGGTGAGGGAGGGTTGCTCGCTCGTTACAGCAAACGCAGCAACTAATATTGTAACAACAGCATAGCTTCTCTTTATAACTGGGCCTGCCCTGAGATGTTTGTCACCAGCGAGGAATTGTCCCTCCTCTCTGTGAATGCCGACAGGAACCTGGGGATGTGGAGATGTATCTCCCGCAAAGTCTGCTAAGTAACTGAAATAAAGGTTCAACTTTAACTCAGAGCCCATAAACAAACTGACTTCTGGCACTGCCCAATCAGTCTGATAAAGTCTCCTATGCGGAAAGTTTGCTTATAATCAACGAGAGAACGCCCAGTCTCCGAGTGAGACTAATTGATGCTATGGTAGGTAATTTATAAGGCGTATAATGTCCCAATTTCACATGGCTTTGCCCAATAGCTCAATAACACACTATGTTAATCTTTGCTCAATTGGAGAGTGTCTTAGATATTGTAAGATAATTGTTTTAATGTGTATGATATATTATCACATTTTATTGAGGTACACATCCCTGGAGAGGGAGGGTATCTTCATGTTTTAATGTGTATAATATGTGGTTATTTGCAGTACACATCCCT
>JAXGGS010554803.1:0-10622 GCA_035585475.1 Armandia brevis | reverse complement strand
TGTTCTTTTTCTTCCTTGTCAATTAGGGGCGGCAGGTTTTTTATTACTTTTATTTTGAGATCTACCTAATAAAAAGAGGGGGGTGGGGGGCGGGGGGCCTGAGAAACAACTTATTAATTTTATATGGCCTTACTTTTGCTTTATACCATGCTTAAATGTGTAGTTATGAACTAATCCTATAGTGAAAGATTGTGTGTCGTTTGTCTGAAGGGTCACCCCCCTTTTTCGATGCAAGAAAAGCAACTAAAAACAAGCCAGAGAAGCAACTAATTAACTTTATTCAGCCTTAGTGATCGTTACTTGTACCTTTTTTTAAACATATTTTTTGGTAAGTAACCCTTTTTCTATCAATTGTTTATGCGAATGTTGAAGAGGTCCTCTCACTAAGAAAATTTGCAATAAATCACTCTATATTTTGATGATGCATGATCCTGCTTCAGAGAGTTTTATACCAAGTGACCCAGGTTTTGAGCAATTTTCTGCTTATTCTCTTAATTTTCAGAATTTTGATATCTGCATTTTCCTACCCGGTGATTTATGCAGGAGGGTTGGTAACACACACATTATGTGAAAGGATTTAAACTACAATTAATTCAGTTGTTAATTATTCATTGGAATAGAAAAAACATTTTCGTTAAAGTAATCACATATTTAATTTGATCTATCTATATGCCTAATTTTATAAAACCAAATAAACATAGTAGCAAGTTTTGATCAAATTAAAAAGCGGAGGAGCATACAGGTTGGGCATGTATGTTATATATTTTTGGGAAACAACAACAATTATATATTCATGCATAAATCACGATTTCAGTATTAAGATAAGATTCATAGACACATGAAAGATTCCTAAAAGGTCACTTGTACAGGCATTGGGGATCTTGAAAATACAATCAATCAATTTAAAAAGGATTATTAATTGTGTATGTCATATTAGTTAAAGCTCCAAATAGATATAATTAAATAAGAACAATAAAAATTGTATTATAGAACCCTTCATTGATAGTATCAGTATTTTTTACCAATACATGAGTAGAATCTCTCGAGAAGAATTATATATTATGTAATCTTTTCTGTCGTCATGAGTTAAGTGAGGTTAAAGCCCTTGTGAATGATTGTTACGCGTGTGTCATGAACTTGAGAAACTTCTGAATGGTGATCATATTCTCTTTTATTCTTGCAGCAGAAAGCGGTCCTTACAACACGGTGAAACTGTAATAAGTAACAACCCAGATAAGCACAATCTTACATGCATTTTTACGTGTAAGTGAATAGATCATAATAAAGATTTTACACAGCAAACATGAGTTATCTATATGTTCGTCATGCCATGACTCAACATCACAATACAGCAGAGTGAATATTAAACGTAAATATAAATAGTTATCACACAAAACATACTTGCAGAGTTGGAAACTCTAGCCGAGGGCGGCCATATTGTAAACACTAAAAAATGGTGAAAGTTTAATATACTACTGACTTTGAATACACGAAAGGGTATAGGAGTAGTACGATAACCGTTACAACGCCATTAACATGAACCGTACGTTGCTTAGCAACGACGCGGCTGATCACAATTACAGCCGCACATAGGAACTAACGATTATCAAACGAGCACAGTAATACAAACAAGTGAAGCTTACCAATGTGACATCACTAGGCTTTACAGAATGTGGAAATTACATCTCACAAAAGTTGAAGGTGGAACCAAACGGTAACGTCTATAGGTAACGAGAATTCGAACAATTGTGTCAAACAGTGGCGGGAGCGCAGCTACGCGCGAGCGACAGCCAATCACCAATCAATCGATCTACCGTGACGACGACAACAGGAACCAGGAGGAAACCTCTCGTGTAGCACACGCAACATTCCCACCTCCATGAATCACTCAGATTCATGAATCGACAAGATCGGCCTCAAGCAAAATTAACTTTACTATGGGTCTGGTGTACGTTCCCTCCGCTGTCTTGACTTCGGCTGCTCGGACCAGTCCATCGTGTCCAGCGTGTACTTTCTTGACCAGAGCCAGCGGCCATTGATGCCTGGGCATGGTATCCTGTACCAACAGCACCAATGATCCCACTCTGAGGTTTTCTTCCACCTCAAGCCACTTGGTACGCCGCTGAAGTTCACTCAAGTATTGACTCGACCATCTTTTCCAAAAACAATCTGCTAGGTGCTGTCCTTGTTTCCATGTGCGTCGCAAGCTGTCGCTCTTGCAGAATACACCTTTGACAGCATCTACTTTCTCTCCCATCAGGATGTGGTTGGGGGTCAGAGGTGACAAGTCCTCTGGGTCATCTGACATCTTCGTGAGGGGGCGGGAGTTGAGACACTGTTCTACCAAGCATATTACAGTGTGCAGACCATCGTCAGACAAAGTGTGCCCCTTGGCTTCACACAAAAGCAACGATCGAATCGTTCTAATGTGGCGTTCCCACATCCCGCCGAAGTGACTGGCTGAAGGGGGGTTGTAGCTCCATACAATTCCTCTGTCTTGCCAATGGGTCTGGGTAGTGTCTCTATTCCAAAATACCGTCTCTCTGTCGAGCTCAGCCTTGGCTCCAACGAAGTTGGTGCCGTTGTCACTGAGTACTCGCACCGGCCGACCTCGTCTTGCGACAAAACGGTTGAACGCGTTCAGGAATCCACTGGTGCTAAGGTCAGCAGCTACCTCCAGGTGTAATGCTCGTGACACCGAGCAAACAATGACACAAACATAACGTTTGATCAGAGATCTGCCTATCTTCACCTGCAGTGGTCCCATAAAGTCGACTCCTATGTAGGAGAATGGTCTTTCTCCAGCCTTCAGACGGAAAGGGGGCAAGTCAGCCATCACCTGAACCATGGGCTTGTTCTTGTATTTCTTGCATACAAAACACGTCTTGAGAACAGTGCTCACACCTTTGCGACCAGAGATCAGCCATGCCGTCTTGCGAACCTCCATAAGCGTGCGTTCTACGCCTGCATGAAACACCTCGTTGTGACAATGGAGGATGAACATGTCCACGGGCCTGTTGCCAGGTGGCAGGACATACGGCTGTTTAAACTCTGAAGGAAAGGTGGATCTTTCCAATCTTCCTCCAATGCATATCGTGCCGTCCCTGAGGCGAGGAAACAATCTCTTGAAGGTCTTGCTATTCTTTTCTTTGTCCTTTAGATACAAATCTTGGGTCGTCCGGATGATAAGCGATGAGGCGTCCACTCTGTCCTGAACCGATATGACCAGATCAAACTTGAGCTGTCCCCGAAGAGCCCGGTTCTTCCAGATGCGAGCAAACTTGATCAACCATGACACCTTCCAGATCAGGTCCATCCAACATGAAGAGTCTGTCCAGCTTTGCTCTACCAAGTTGGCCAGGATGGGTACGTCAGTTTTTTCTTGAATCAATTCTGTCGGCAAGGTGCTCACTGTGTAAATAGCTCTCTCTCGCTTTACTTCGTCTACAGGAAATTCGGTGAGGACAAACTCCGGCTGGGCGGGCCACTCTGATCTTGGCAATCTTAGATAAGGAGGACCAGACAGCCACAAGTCATTGCCGATCAATTCATCAACCGGGATTCCACGCGATAACATGTCCGCAGGGTTCAGCTCTCCAGGAATGTGTCTCCATTGATTTGCTTGGGTCACCTCTTGAATTGCCGATACTCTGTTGGAAACGAACGTCTTGAAGTTGCTGGGTTCGCTGGTTAAGTATCTAAGGACCAGGGTGCTGTCAGACCAGAACATGCTGCTTACAGGCTGCACTTCCAGAAACTCTCTTACAGAAGCGTCCAGTCTTGCAGCGAGGAGTGCTGCGCATAGCTCGAGCCTGGGAATGCTCTGGGACTTCAGTGGAGCCAGTTTGCATCTTGAAGTCAGAATCCGGGATGACTGTATCAGGTCGTCTTCAACTGTGCATACATAGCAGACGGTACCATAAGCTACTTCTGAAGCATCACAGAAGTGCATCAAGCAAAACTGCTGGTCCACAGCCTGCAATCCAAGCCATCTGGGTATGCGGAAGGAGGAGATCTTTGCAGCGTCTTGCACCCATCTAGCCCATTGGTTGAGCACGTCGTCGGGCAGCTTGTCATCCCACGAGAGGCCTCGTTTGGACAATTCTTGTAACAAACGTTTTGCCGGTACCAGGAATGGGGAACAGAGTCCTAACGGGTCATAGAGGGATGACAGGGTGGATAGCATCTCGCGTCGCGTGGCTGGATTCGCCAGAAAGCATGCTACAAAGATGAATACATCTTCATCAGGGAGCCATCGTTGTCCAAGTGAGTGTTGGACGCACACCTTCCCACCCTCAAAATCCATGTCGACGGCTCTGGGGGCTCTCTTGTCCTCTGGGAAGGCATCAGTCAACTCTGATCTGTTGCTTACAATCTTGGTGAAATCGAAATGGAACTTTCCCAGAGAGGATATTACTCCCGTAAAGATCCTGATCCCTGTTTCTATGTCGACAACGGATTTTAAGCAATCATCAACATAGAAGGCACGCTTTATCGTCAAAGCTATCTCTCCATCAGGATCCAGGCCCAGCAGCTCGATCACCTTTTGGAGTGCGTAGGTGCACACCGACGGAGACCAACCCCCACCGAACATATGATAGGTTAAGCAGCAGTCGATGACCTCTTTGGTGGGGTCCCCGTCCTCCCAGTAGAGGAACCTCATAAGATCGCGTTGATTGGTGGGCACACGTACTTGGTTGTACATTTGCCGGATGTCTCCCATCATGGCCACCTCGTATAATCGGAAGTTCATCATGACAGTAGTGATCTTGTTTGTCATGTCTGGGCCCTGGTGTACCTCGTCGTTGAGCGATACACCCTTGAAGACAAATCCTCCATTCCATACTGGTCTGACCACGCCCTCCTTGCGCTTGTGTACCACTGGCAGCTGAGTGAGGTACCACGAGAGCCCTGGGACTGGTGGAGTGGTACATCTGACTGCATATCCTTTGTCGAAATTCACCGCCATGGCCCTGGTATACTTTGTATGTAGCTCTCTATCCTTCTGTAAGCGTTTACCTAGACTCTGTAACCTGGCCAACACCGCTGCGCGATTATCAGGCAAGTTGAGCTTCTCTCTCTTTAAAGGAATGGGCAGGTGGATGTACCCGTCAATGACCTCGATGTTTGCGTCCCACATTCGAACCACTGCTTGATTTTCCAAGGACATTGTTGATGCCTCTGGGACTTTATCCAGCTCCCAGCTGCGTGCTACCTGTTCTTCGAGTGTGGGCATGATCTCGCTTGCCATGATCGTCAAGTAATTCAGAGTCACGCTTTTGTCAGATACCCCTGGTGCAGACTGCTTCAGACCATATATTGTCCATCCGAGGGGAGTGATTACGGCGAAAGGATCTCTCAATTTCTTTCCATCGATGGTGTACTTTGGTTTTAGCAAGTGGGCGTTGTCCTGTCCTATAAGGATGTCCACTGCTTGAACTTCTGCTGTGGGTAGAGAGAGGTGCGAGAGGTGTGCGTGTTCTTTTAGGTCTCCAGCTGCAGTGATGTGCGCGCTGGAAATCGGCAGGTCCTCCAGCTCCACCATGTCGAACACTGGCCATGATTCAGACATGCTTGTACCCTGGACTGTCATGTCGTATATTTGTCCTTTAGTGGTGGCTTTTCCCGTCATTGTGTTGATGGATAACGAAGCCCAACCCTTGGACTGCAATCCCAGCATTGATACAAGCCTGTTGGTGCACACAGTTGCAGTTGATCCTGGGTCGAGTAAACCATAGATCATCACCTCCTTCTTTCCGAATGTGGCTATGAGTGGGGCTATCGGCAGCACCGCATGTTTGATGGTGATGGATTTAAATATGTCCACTGATCGCTCAACCTCGAACGTGTTGATGCTTACTTGGTTGGTGGACGCACTGTCTCCTTTATCAGCTGACTGCTGAGACTTAAGACCTGGCTTGACTCGAGACTGGTTGCTGGAAAAAGCGCCATGAAGCAAGTTGTGATGACGGTATACGCAGCCGGGGCTCGTGCATGTCCACTTCATCTTGCAGTTTCCTATAAAGTGTCCGTAGTTGAGACAGAGAATGCATAGTCGTTTCTTCCTGGCCAGGTCGAGTCGCTCAGGAGGGGTCAGGCTGATGAAATCCGGACACTCTGAGGTAAAGTGGCCCTGACCACAACATTGACACTTCTTCGCACTGACCTCCGACACCATGATCTGCATCTGCAACTCAAATTCTTGTCCCTCATCATCATCAACGCTCATCCCGTCGCACATGTAAGACGCTCCTGTTAGCTTGCTTCTTTTGAGGTCATGCTTGTTGGTGGAGGCATCCTGGGGCTTTGAGCTCTTGGTCTTCAGAGGCGCCACTGAGAATGAGTCAAGTAGTTGGTCCAACCGTGTGTTGTTGTAAACGGGGTCGTTTAACTCTTCTGAGGCTGTACTCACTAGATCCACCAGTTCTTTAAACTTGCCCGAGCTGTTGTTCTTCAGAGCAGCACGGTGAGCCTTCCTCCATTTTGCTCTGAGTCCGTTGTCCAGCCTGGAAGAAACAGAACTCAAAAACTCTGAGTTCTCTAGCTCTGACACATGGCCCATTTCTTCCAACGTGTTGAAGCAGCAGGCTAAGTCTTCACTGTAAGACTCTAAGAGGTCAGGACTTGTCACTCTGTTGTAGCTCGCCAATCTGTTCTTCCACGCCTGGCAAATCAGAAATGGGTTTCCAAACTTGGCTCTGAGAATGGCTCTTGCCTTCTGGTAGCCCTCGCTCGAAGTTATCAGCTGGCATCCATGTAGCAGCTTCTGGACGCTGTCTGAACAATGAGAGATTAGAACATTTAACTTTTTAGCTGGCCTCATGCTTGAAGATTCGACGAGGTCGTCAAATGTTTTCAAAAACATCCAATAGTCCAGCGGGTCTCCTGTGAAGATCTTGAGCTTTGTCTTTGGAATCTGTTGATGGTCCAGGTGAAAATCCGCGCGTGTTTTCGCATCATCCACGTATGTCTGCATCAAGTCGTTGTTTTGATGCACTAGGCCAGCCAACAAAGAAACTTCACTAGCATCAGTAAGATCGACCAGCGGAGCAGCCCTTCTCCTGTAGACACCATCAGCGACAGAACCCCGAAGAGAACCCCCAGCATTGGAAGAATCAGACATGTCAGAATTATCATGGGACAAAGCATCAAGGTTGGGGGAGTTTACATTCAATTGGTCAGACATAGTAACAGTTTTACCAGCCAGTACATTAGACTTGACAGTTTTACAAACAGACTTTAATTTTTCACCAGCTGCTCGAGCTCGGTCGCGGCCAGGCTCTACATGCAATACAGATGAAATGTTGTCCTTTGGCCACGACACGCTCTTGGATCCAAGGTGCGAGGCAGGCGTGGACATGTCAGGTAACTGTCTGGGAGTTTGACAGCGACTAAGTTCTTTCTCCAACAGTGAGATCTGCTCCAGGAAGCCTTGACGTTCAATAGCTCGCTGCTTCTCGAGATACTCTAGCTGCTGTTCTTTGTGAGTACATTCGCGTTCCACACGGTCATACTCATTTCTTCGTGAAAACACAATGTCCCTGAGCTCCTCAATAGCTCTAGTAGCGGACTTGGATGAGTCACTGCGTCCACGGTGGTCCTTCCTTTTCTCTTGTGTCTTCTGATCTTTGGTCTTGTGACGCGCTCCTGAATCAGCGCCGGCCTGGTCTTCTGTAAGGACGGTAGCAGCATCGGTAGATTCGAACACGTCCTCTGCGTCTCGCTCCGAGGAGTCTCCTTGATCTGAAGATGTTGTTGGTCGACTAGCAAGCCAATTGGCACCGAGCTGATATGCTGCATCTGCACTATTTTCAAGGTCGTCGGCATTAGCATGTAAGTCTTTAACTTCCTCTGATTCTTGGTCTAACAGGTCTGTGACGGCGTTGTGTCCTCTGATGAAATCCTGCTGCCGGTTAACGAGAATCTGCAACATGTTGTTCATCTCTGTGACATCGTTAAAGGCGGATGAGGATACGCTGTCGTTTATCAGGTCGATCTGTGTGGCTATAGCAGTGCGGAGCTTAACTCGTGACGAAAGCAGAGCCATGATGTTGGGTTGATCCGTAGTAGCCATTGATTGTTTCACTGTAATCTTTTCTGTCGTCATGAGTTAAGTGAGGTTAAAGCCCTTGTGAATGATTGTTACGCGTGTGTCATGAACTTGAGAAACTTCTGAATGGTGATCATATTCTCTTTTATTCTTGCAGCAGAAAGCGGTCCTTACAACACGGTGAAACTGTAATAAGTAACAACCCAGATAAGCACAATCTTACATGCATTTTTACGTGTAAGTGAATAGATCATAATAAAGATTTTACACAGCAAACATGAGTTATCTATATGTTCGTCATGCCATGACTCAACATCACAATACAGCAGAGTGAATATTAAACGTAAATATAAATAGTTATCACACAAAACATACTTGCAGAGTTGGAAACTCTAGCCGAGGGCGGCCATATTGTAAACACTAAAAAATGGTGAAAGTTTAATATACTACTGACTTTGAATACACGAAAGGGTATAGGAGTAGTACGATAACCGTTACAACGCCATTAACATGAACCGTACGTTGCTTAGCAACGACGCGGCTGATCACAATTACAGCCGCACATAGGAACTAACGATTATCAAACGAGCACAGTAATACAAACAAGTGAAGCTTACCAATGTGACATCACTAGGCTTTACAGAATGTGGAAATTACATCTCACAAAAGTTGAAGGTGGAACCAAACGGTAACGTCTATAGGTAACGAGAATTCGAACAATTGTGTCAAACAGTGGCGGGAGCGCAGCTACGCGCGAGCGACAGCCAATCACCAATCAATCGATCTACCGTGACGACGACAACAGGAACCAGGAGGAAACCTCTCGTGTAGCACACGCAACATATTAAGTAACACAACTGATTGTCACAAACTTAAATTTATTCATATTCTCAAATGTTATGTACAGCAAGTCTCAATTTGATCTGTTCTACCCAATGTGATTGTTCAATTTCATAATCAGCCAGCACCTGCCTACTGCAGGGGCTCTCACTCATTTTTATAAAATGTACTAGAAACCCACCAAATGATGTTTACACATCAAAGCAATTAAAAAAATAAGTGATTGATAATTATCTATTTTAAAAATAGCTGTTCTTATTTGTCAGGCTGGAACTCATTTTAATTTTGGCAGCGAGTGTGAGCAATAGCTGGCACCAGAAAAAAATACCAGGATTAATAATTTGGCAGCAGAACAGCTCCTAGATTTGTCCACTTAATTATTTTACTTGTTGTGTCAGTTTCAATAAATCTTACAGCATGTCCTGTAAAATTACTTGCTACTCTCTTTAATTGTTTATTGAGCCAATTTAGCTGAGCTAATTAGAGCTATTAAGGCTAGCAATTACTAATCTGGCAGTAGAACAGCTCTGATGATCAACAATTAAAACTGGCAGCAGAACAGATAGCTGTTCTGATAACAATAGAATTTGGTAGCTGCGGACCGAGTCCATCAGAACAGCTCTACTGAGAGCCCCCACTACTGACATCAGTCACCTAGATTCCACATCTAGTTGTTCCAAGCAGCCACTCAGACACTGGCTATCAAGTACAATGAATATAACCAGCCTCCCCATGGTCCTGCATCAGGTCATACCCTTACATCGACAGGGAGTCTCACCCAAAGGGCATATTAACCAGCTTACACTGAATAATCCCATACTCTAAGATGAGCAGGTTAATAGTAGTACTTACCAAAACATATACCAATTGTTACTCATCTGAGCCATGTATACAAAATTCCTTTTCTCGGAGAGACTTATGCTTGGCAGGTCCCTTTCGTCACAGGTGCAAATGCTTAGCTAGTGCACATGTAGGCCTATACAAGATTCCTTTCCATAAAAGGGCAAATGTTTAGATAATGTAAATATATTCAAGATTATTTTCCCCACAATGGCTACTAATTGGGTTATGTACATGTATATAAGATTATATTCCTCACAACAGCAAATAATTTGCTAATGTAAATCTATATATAATTTCTCTAAGCGAAAAGTTTGTCTCCCAAATTCGGGAGTTCTGGGCAGAATCGGCGGATTCTGAGTCGACATAAGCCATCAATTTGCGATTTTGTACCCGGTGGGCACTGTTAAAAGTTTGACAAAGTGTCAGAATGTGAAATTTGTCGAACATTCGTAACTGGGTCACGAAACGGGGTCACACATGCAGGGCAACTGGGTCACACATGTTCGTCTGTGTAGCGGAGAGGAGGAGAGGGGGAGAGGG
Source organism: Armandia brevis (assembly GCA_035585475.1). Lineage (NCBI taxonomy): Eukaryota > Metazoa > Annelida > Polychaeta > Opheliidae > Armandia > Armandia brevis. The sequence continues at coordinate 349 of JAXGGS010554803.1, read as the reverse complement.
GGAGAGGGGAGAGGGAGAGAGGCGGAAAGAGGCGGAGAGCACTACTTCCAATAGTTACTAGCAATACCCGCAACGCGGGTAAGGACAGCTAGTGTGTATATTTCAATTACATTTTTCACAATTGTACACGCGGCCCTACTATGTATGCATCATTGTGTAGAGTCACCAATTAATAATTGAAAATCTGTCTCTGCTACAGATTCCATACAACATTTTATAAATAGCATACACTGCAGATAATAGTAGTTTCTTCAAGTCAACATTTTATAGATAGTTGGATGATTTAAAACTTAGACTTTTCTTCAGTTCCAGTCCTATCTCACGAGCTAGTGGAGGGGGCACTGCATTT
>JAXGGS010554692.1:0-10623 GCA_035585475.1 Armandia brevis | reverse complement strand
ACATTTTTGAGAATACAATAGATCAGTTGGTAGAAATATCCTCATGAGTTAAACACTGATAATAGTGCTGCACATAATACATGAAAAAAAACCTGAAAATAACACAACAAATATACACGCATAAGCACATACATATTATGAGGGGGTTTGGTCATTGACGTGTTTCACTCGTCTGCGCTCAGTCACGGTCTAAAGTTCATGTTCACCTGCCGATATACACGCATATTCGACGCAATTTATGAATGCGATCGGCAGCCATTAAGTTGAGGTATTGTGAGCATTCATTTCTCTTACCTTTCAAGGAATAGCCTGCATATCATGAACAGAATTCCAGAAAAACAACAGCCACCTAGTTTACACCGGCTACGTGGCTTTGGTAGTAGTCGTAGCAGTTAAGAAGTAGCAAAAGCTAGGATAAAATTGTCTCCGGTAGAGGCCACTGTTGAGACTCAAATATTATTTCCCGCCTTGCGAACCTCGCATCTCCACCTTTTATAAGCATTCTAAGGTTCAACTTTGAGATTGAGATATCGGATTTGATGGTGCGCTGTATAGTAGATTTGTAAATGGCAGGGGTTAGATGAAAATCATTAAGCGGAACTAATATTCAAAACATGCCCTGAAAATCAAGGATAGGCTCCATGAAATTAGATTTTTTCTTCACTCGAGAGGGTTGCGCGGGTGGCTGTATTTTTTATTTCATATTTTTGCGATGCAGGCGGACTTTTTGTTTTTCGAATCGGTAAGTTTCAAATTGTATTTATTGACCGAAACAGTTAGTTTACAGGGACGCGTTAATCCGCCCACGATAAATACATTAAGAAAAGGTTAGTAACTGGAACATATAAATAAGCTTCAGAGCTGGATAAGCATTGTACTTTTGCTTTCCACATACATGTTCTATGGTAAATAAAACCGATTTTCGGGGCTTTCCCAGACGTACGGGAGCGTCTGAATAATATTTTATTTAGTTTATTCAGCCTTACAATTTCCTTCCCAAATACTGAGACCGCACCGTAGTATTAACGCCAAGGCGTCCACAGTCGGCTGCGGGGAGCATGATAGGCTATAGTTAATGTTTTAGCTTAAAAATAATTGGTTGGTCGATTGTGATCATTGATATCAGATTTTACATGGAACCAATGTAAACTAACGTTTCTGGGCTAAGGTCGCAAACACCCGTGCCGCTAAGAACTGTCGCAATATCATAATTTCATTACATACACTAGTAGGCAGACCCTCATATAATAGTTATATTTTTATTTCAGTGGTAGCTTTGTAGTTATAGGGCTGCCAAGACTTTTTACTCTCATAAAACCCCACATACAATATTTAATGATAAGTTTGAATTATGACATTTAACCTGAGGTATAAAGAACAACTGGAAAGGGGGACCCGCGTTACTCAGAAATACATACATGTACTGTATTATACAGATGCGTTATGCAAACTAGGTTTACTGATTTATTAAAACCGGGATTAAAGCTGTCTGTGAAGCACAGGTGCGCCGATTATTTGTTTGGCTATAAAACCTATACAAGTATTCATTTCGGATTCTGGCCTACATTTTTTCAACAAGAAAGTTCTATTTTTATTTTTTCAATTATCATGCTTGCTTTTTAAGTGCGAATGTTCAATCTAATACTTGAGAGCGTTTGGAAATATATTTCTCGCATGATTAATTGTATGTGTCTTTTTGAAGTGTTTTCTCTGGTGCTTTTCAAAATGCGTATAGAGTGGTTCACAGAGACAAGCTAGAATTATACACTCGAGACGAGAGTTTTTATAAGTGCTATTCAATTACAGATCGGCACTATTTATCCTCTCCTCGAGCTAAGTGTTCGATTTATATAAATCATGGATTTTCCTGTATATTGATGATCCGGATTAATGAGCCGACACACCTTGTTTACGCTAAACTATATCCGTATCAAGTGTCCAATTACCAGGTAAGAACAACAAGTTAGAGATGATGATGGCTTTATTCAAGAATACACATCAATCGTACCAAATCAAAGGAAAATAGAAACGATAATTATAGCATAGCCTCACGATCAAATGTTGTCGTATAGTAAAGACATCGATATCAAATAAATGTTCAGTTTCTGCGTGACTTGTTATCTCAGTTTATAAACCTGGGATGGTTAACTAAGCTTGTGAATGTGTGGCTTACTATGATTATAATGCTTTACCAGAAACTCACACGTCACACTATTGATGTACACCAACATACAAAATGTTATATTTACACTGTCTCATCACATGTCGCTTTGGTCCCTCGTAATTCATCTGACGTTATTTATAATATTACCAACAAAAAGAACACGGTCAAACACGGAGACAAAATTTCACACGGATATACGGCAATGACAACATCCAACCACAAGCATGGATGAACATGAGTAAAGTAACAGTTTCACTCCAAATAATTTGTATAGCATATGTCATATCAACTGAGATGCAAAAAGAAACCAGCACTAAACTGAATAGAAGATTATTCGATATACGAACAACCCAAACGCTGCTCAGAGGGCCACATTTTTCATTCATAAAACACGTTGAAAGTCTTACTCTATCTATAGCTAGTAATTTCCTACTAATATCTACGATTCATTATCTACAATTGGACGGTTGGCACTGATAAGGGTCGATTCCCAGCAGTGGTCATTTACATAAAGCATTACAGCATTTACTGGCACTGCTTTAACTCACCCGCTGTCACATACTCATAAAACTCACACTCTCATTTATACGCGGTACACACTAGAAATAGATTGTGTCCATACTCTAAGCACAAAGTAAACACATTCCATTGAGTAACGCACAAAACTGTGTATCAGCATAACAAGCAGTCGACATACAATCATCAGGCACACAAACACTGACGCAGCACACATAGTATAAGTATTAAATTTGTTGGTTTGGTCGGCAGCTGAGATTTTCTAAGCAATTTCCTAAACAGCGTTGCCCTTTCAATATTTGCAAACTATTTTTGTTATTCCATATCAGCAATTGAATTCCCCTGGATTCCCCTTAGCACCTCAACCTGACGCAGCAGGAGATCATGCATAATGTTGACTTTAAATACTTTGATCCTACATGCCTACATATATGTATAAATTGTTAAGTAATACTCAGCTTTTACTTTAACATAAGGCCAATACTTCTAATACATTCTGATAAAGGATGGTTGAAAAATCGAAACAATTTGGACCCTTAATAGGATTTAATTAATTGCAGTTGTAACTAAGGATTTACTGGTACTATGGAATAATCTCAATCGATTTTTATGGAGGATCGGTAATTTCTGACGGATTATAATGTGTTGGTCTACTAGCTCACAAAATCTCATAAACCATGAATATTTTATGATACAGTGCATTCATTCGCCCCATGTTTTAGCACGGATTCGATGTGTTGTTAAGACACCAGGTAATCCAGCGTTGCGCATTAAACTTAAGAGTCGTGTGGATTAAGGATTGGCCATACACGTACGCGCAATAATCTAATCGATCAAATCCGGTTTGGGCTATCATACCTTAAGCGAGCGTCAATATATCCGAACGACTGAGCACTCAACCACAGACGTAGTTTAATAAAAGGGTTTATCGCTGGTCTAAATCAGATAACTAGAACGCACTTTGTTTAGCCCCAGTCTATTGAAATTTTGTCCATGCATTCGAAAGCACCATACATGATATCGAAAATTCATGCAGTCGCGCAAATATAATTTCATCACGGAAGGTTTTGGAGCACGTAAAGTGTGTCATCGACTGATAAAATATACATTCGTGAGGCCGGCCATTGTTTTTCCATTAATCTCACCGCGTCCTTAAAACAAACGTGAGAGATTAGTAGAGTGCTGCATTTATGTGACTTTCAATTAGCATTTCAATCGTTAATCATCATAAATAGCGCTCTTTGCACGGACGTATAACACGGTGCCTAGCACAGCACGAGTACAGCCGTCTATTGATATTATTTTCAAATATACACCTTTACTAATAGTCCTTAATTAAACTGATCAATCATGCACAGACAGTCGTTTGATAATATGCACAGGATTAGCCGCATTACACAGACGCTGCTTTCATATCAGCGTGTTATCGAAAGCAAACAATTCGGTTGTAATTTTATACGATCACCCTTAAAACTCCTGTGGTTTCAAATACCCCGAATTAGATCTGCCAATGCACATCGAATCAGAAAAATTCAAGCCCCAAGTTACGATGGTAATTATTTGCGCGGAAATTCAACTGAATGCTGTTTCTGTGCCAACAATACAGGGAGTGTAATAACAGTTTTGTCAAATAACATTACACACTGAACACATTCGAGTGAATAAGTGCATTATTTGACACGTGCAGAAATTGAATTTGATAGATGTGTTTGATTCCACTAATAAATGGGCAAATACTGCATGTGTATACTAGCTTTATAACGGTCAGGCATTTAAATAGCTGTTTCTTAATCCGTGTAGAAAACTCTCCCCAAGGAGACATTATAGTTAACTGAAATACTGATTTTACAATACTATGTATTGACAATGTAGACTGACGCATTTTTGCTCACACATCATTCATACTGGATAGTTTGATACTGATGCAGTCTACTTTAATAAGTAGCCGACACGTGAATACCAGGAATGCCAGTTCTTGTGTAGAAAGTGTCCGCAACGATCCTAGTACGTCCCGCCGCCGGCTTGTGAATATCTTCAGTATTGATGACATCATTCAGCCTCCAGCCATACTCCCAAGAACTGAGCACTGGGAACTGGTACTTAACCTCGGGTATTTTTTGATACCTTTGCTGTAAATACTGATATCTACCCTTGCCCTCCTTGGTAAATCCGTCGTACAGGCTCGACTTGGTGACATCTTTGACGGGGTGCATATCCATAAGTAGGGTTGCGTTTTTGGTCTGTCCAGCCATTTGAGCCAAGATCTTGTCGTCATAGTTGATGATTCGTTTGTGATAATTCTTTGGTTTGAGTTTTCTCAACTTGAGAAGCCCTTCGGTCGGTTTGGGGCAAGCCGCTTCAATCTTCTTACGGAAAACATCTAGTTGGTTTGACTCGCTGGCAGCCTCTCCTTTTTTCTTAGACTGGAAGTACCTGATATAAATAAAAATAATTAATATCGAGTGCTTAGAATCAAGGTACATGTACATAGCTTTCCTTGTTGGATTAAACTGATCGATTTCAATTACGCTCGAACTAAATGAGCAACTCCACCCAATCTATAAAAACAATATATTTAGACCGATAATCGTCACTGATAATTAGGTATTGTAGATGACACACGATTAAGGTGGTGGGTCCAAAGATAAGAGCTATTTCAAGCGATTTTGAACCAATGTCGTCACTGCTTATTATGAAAAAGCTTATTGTCTAGACACTTAAGGCTAGAAGCTATATCTGTAAACAAGTGGTGTGATTAAGTTTTGGAAATATGTTCTAAAGTACTCAAACTGTTGTGTGAAATAGATACACCCCAAACAGTTTACTAATGAAATTATGGCTCGACATGCAGACGAATAGGCTTACAATTTTAGAAAGTAATTCTGGTATCTAGATTCAGTATTCGTTGTTTTATAAGTTGATATATACATTAAAGTAAATATTGGACGACGGACAAAGTCATTTACCAATAAATGTCAAAAAGTATGTGCAAACTTTTACAATCGGCCAGTAAGTGCTCGATAAGAATTGCGCTTGAATAAGATCAAGTAGCTAGAACAATTCAGATTGATAGGATAAGCTTTACATACAAAACAATCGAACAAATATGACATCGAGCAGAAATCGATGCCTCAAAAAAAAGGTTGTCTTACATAGACACAATCATTACTTAAAAAGCACTTACCATCCTAGTCTGGCATCCCGTTCCTTGTCATACGATTGTTCAAGGAACTTCTGAACGTGGGTATTTGCCGGATAATTCCTCGACATGTCGGAAGCAAGCTGAAAGGACAGTTATACCAAAGGTAAAGGTAGGAATGTCTGCTTGCAATGTAACGATCTCTATCCTATCCAATGACAACTAATGGCGAGGTACGCATTGATCGGTGCACAGAGGTTCTAAGCTTCGGTCCTGAGCCACCATGTGTAAACGTTGTCAAGGTGCACTACGTCACGACCCTGATCATGTGACCGACTTGTTGTAAACAATGCCACGTGGTGGCTCAAATGAATACACACAGATAAAGTTTACTACACGAAACAATGTGAAACAGAAAGGATCAATATATAAAGGATTTGTCACATACATGTTTCAATAGATTTCAATTGAGATGTTGATAGCATCCACCAATGCTAAACATTTGACCATGATTATAATTCGATGAGTGGCGCTTTGGTTATCAGCTTGCGCGTTAAAGATCGCAGAAGCTTATCGACCGGATATCTCCCCGAGGGGACCTCTTCCCAACAATTTATAATTGAACTGACATATATGTTTATTAAATTATTTAAGGAATAGGAAATCCATTTACTAATTACACGTGATAGCTTAATATGACAATACCTGATTGACGGCACAAGGCACTATCATCTACATGACGAGGAGGTACGACGAGTAAGAGTTCATTTGAGATAATCTGACAGAATTTAAACTATGGCCGAGAATATGGTATCAAATTTGTTTAGAAGGATTGCACGAAAATCAACGAAAACTAGACGGGGACTGTATCGGTTGGATATAATAAGAAAAACGAAACAATTATTTCTGAGATCATTTGTGCACGCATCAGATAATTATTTAGCTTTCGTTGTTCAATAACTTAAAAAAGAGCGCCCTTGTAAATTTACGTTTACTTGATATGCGTGATTATTGGCTTCATTCGAATAATTCGATAGAGGCACCTGATTTTTTTTATTGAATACGATGCATTAGGGAATGGGTGCGGATCGAGCTTGCCACGACCGGTGCTTGTTGTTTCCATGCAAACATGCTATCGATCGGTTGTCAAATTACCTGCATGTTTATCGGGCTTGCTCAGCGTCTGCTAGATCACTTCAGCTGCAAGTTGTTCGTGCTTCAGTAGTTGATAGGAACTACCGTGCACCAAGAAGTATGAATAAACCGCTCAGTTCCGCCGACTGTTACATATAATTGAGTCGCTTTAGACGGAGATCGAGATGAGATTGAAATTGCGACTGAATGCCGCCCTTTGAGGGTATTGTGGTTTGACAAAGCGCCTTTGAATTTCCACAATCGATTGAACTTATAATCAGTGAAATGATTTCATTAGTATGATTCGGCGTTTTTAGCGTGGGCACACTATTCACAAGCCATATCCAATCAACCTCACTTTATGGCGGCCTTCATCAAATGCAAAGTGAGTGTTATGCCGGGGTTTTATGCGTCGGAAACACATTTAATGAGGTGCTTTTAATACCGGCAATTAATATTCGGCTCCCACAAGGGCGACCGACGGGTTTGAATCACCAAACCAGGTAAATCAAATTGCTATGCGTGGAGAATACACGCACACCGTCGCTCTAATTCCATTCTTTAAGAGTAAATTACATTGAAAGATAAGTTAACCAGGAGAAAATGACCCGACAAAGTGGTTAACAGCCCAAGTGTTTGAGAATTATGAGTATTACAAGGTCATGTGGATTATGAAGTAACACTATACCGAGAAACTTACCGATCTGGCCTGATGCCTGAATCTTGGCTGATTGCTGACTACAGTTGATGCCATGGTGAATTATGATTCCTCAGATCGGCTTCAAAGCTGGCAAGTGATTGAACTGTCGGTGCTTAATTACTCATTTGTCGTTGGGCAAAATAAGCCATGCAAGACAGTGTCACTTGAAAATAAGTTGTCCTGTTTACTCACTAAGACATCACTCGACTGATCACATCTACACCTTACGCTAAGGTTTACCTACTCTGATTCACGTTTAGTTAGTTCCCATGACAACGCTACCTGGACGACTTACTAGTTGATAGCGCTCCCGGAGGAGTGCGTGTCTGGTGGTTTAATTAACTCTGACATGCGCCGGTGTCCGCAGCACCAGGCCTCACTGCTGGCAACAATCATTAAAGTTTAATGCTTTAATTTTTCCAGTCCTTCTGGCGTTGCACGCGAGTCCAAGTCTGAACCATTCTCACAGACTGACTCCACTGCAATAAAAGTTACCCCGTAACATAATTTTCACTGCCTTCCGTCAGGTTATTTGAACCGAGAACTCTCTTATAAGTATATTTAAAGTCCCCTCTAGTCAAATATTAAACAGCATCCGTGATCATCAGATTATGTAAAATAACTTGAATTTAAGACTTAGTCTACATCCACTATGCACATTTTTTTGATACGGATTATGCATGCGCTTGTCCACAGTTTGCGATGTACGCGGTACATGTTTGAGATCAATTTGACATTCACAGCTCCTGAACAGGTTTGAGCAAATCATTCACCTCTGAATCCTATTCAGTGTGGGTCTAGACTTGTTTTAGTTTCACCAACATGATGAAGCATGAAACAATGACACGATCGAACCCGCTCCATTGACACCGACCGATACTCATCATCATAAAAATCCCATCTCTGCGACTGATTTCAATCAACCCATGTCACGGTCAACTCTTCATATTTGAACCGAATTTAATTTCAACTGAGTATACAGCCTAGCTAACGTTGAATTTAGAGGTAGATGAAAGTGGCTTACCCGTCAAGAACAAGCTTCTCCTTCCTTACGTCGACCATGATTGATTTCTCTCCCGCGCCTGTAAGTATTGTTCCGGCTTCTGTACCCGGTCCAGCCACCCCCCGGTTACCCTGATCCGTCCTGAAATGTTCTTAAAGGTCGGCGTGCCAGCTTCCAGGGACTGCTCTTGACTGGACAATGATGTTCCTCTGTACCAGGGTTAGGAAAAGGATGAAGTCCCTGAGCCCTGATAGAGATCCCGGGGGACGGGACGGTCCCGTCTATTCCCGGCACGTCCTGCTTGGATCCCAGCTTTATGATTTTTGTAGAAAATCTATAGTTCTCGGCGCTGAGTACCTGTGCGCTGGTTTATTTGAACACCTGAGGGTGTGATAGGTTGATGATGCTGTTTGGGTTATCGACGCTGTGGATGCTTTGCCAGCAGGACGACACCTTGCCTCCCGATGTGACAGAAATTAACACTAATTATGCATAAGAGCATTGACATGTAGTACCGATACTTCGTCTCGTGCTGATTTCAGCTGATTTCCAAATGTTAAAATATTCCTGGCACCCCAGCACCCCTGGGCCAGGAATGGGTGGATTGCCCCGTCTTCACGGCTCAATGGTGTCGCCCGCACGCGTCACTGGCAGGAAATAAAGCGGATGTTGTTCTCTGGAATGTTTGCAGGTAATAAGAGCAATAACCATGAATTGATGAGCCAATTTATCAAAGTTTGATGGGGCTCATTCGCTTTCATTGTCATCGCTTGAGGCTGGCGTTTCTCATGAATAAAGCGGGATGAAATTGCTTTGGGAGTACTCGCCTGTGGTGGCCCACCTTGATGGATCCTATCCGATCCGAGCTAAAACATAATGCCTTTAAAATAAAACGGAAATTAGAGTTTATTTGTCATGAATACATTACCAGAAAGTAGCACAAGTAGATATGACACAGGATATTACTTGTCAATAAAATGTCCAGGCCTCCTCGTGACAACTTATAAAAATGTATTTTTACTTTAGCGTTTGCGAACACAACAATTCACATGATGGAAGATTTCCCCATTTAATAATGTTGTCAAGCGCCTGATTCGACGGAATCAAACTGAGGTATGCATTTCATTAGATTAGACTAAAATCAACGGTAAAATGCCCTCCCGGTATTCAATTAATCCGAATTATTAATTGTAGTTATGCATCGTCAGTATCAGGAACGCTGTAGCCTCATCATTATTTGTTCACCCCGGCAGGTGCTAGGCACGAGCTCACAGCCACCCGTTAGTTCATCACCCCAGCCGACCGGCCCTGAACGCGTAATTAAACCAATTTATTTATATAGCAGAAGCGAGATAATTAAGTCAACCGTTTGTCGATATTGGCAGGTGAACAGTGGCGAAATCATATGCGACAAGGTGGAGAGGATCGGGAAATTTTTGTTGATTACACCCGAGTATTAAATCATTCTCCCTGACATTATGTGTATTCACCTGTGAAGACCTGCCACGCTTCCCATACTAAACAGATGGTGAACCTGTCGTGATACTAAACCGTTGCCCTGGTAACGGAGATTATGAGAGCAGGACAAACAGTTACGAGCAGCCTACTTGAGTTTGACCATATGCGCTGATTATGCGCTAAGATGCAGGTTTCAGGTGAGATGACAGAGTGTACGAGACAATACCTGATAATTCTCACATCAAAGCACCTTTGATGAAGCGTTCCACGGGACATTTATTGATGAAAGTGAATAATTAAAGTGAACGCGAAGCTCATTAACCGTTATTGAAAGCAATTAATCATATGTGAGAGCCGATACAAACAAGTCCAATAAAATGCTCTAAAATAATGTGTCAGACAGCCGACCACAAAGCTCGCCCTGTAACACTTTTCTTGAAATTTGTTATAAGAGAAACTCAGGTTACACAATTTGTATGCAGGGTCAGTGTCTGACCTCATAATTGGGG
>JAXGGS010554359.1:0-10625 GCA_035585475.1 Armandia brevis | reverse complement strand
GACAAATAAAGCTAAATAAAGTTTGGACATTGATTTCGGTTCGTTCGAAATTATGTTAAAATATTCTTTAATTGCCATCACAGTAGCTGAGCAGCAATTCTGACCTGCGAGAGTGCTTAACATACAATATGAGCAGCATAGGTAGTTGGAATCGCGCTGTACTGGTTGATCAGCACACAGCATATCCCGCGCTGAAAGATTGGAAGATATCCAGCTCGAATCAAAAGCCACCATGTTGTAAACGTGGGCCTGGGGCAATATACTATGAATTCTGCTTTGAGTTGGTTCAGGCATATCTATAATTTCTCTAGTCATAGAACGTATTATTTTACTACTACTACTATATATATTATTTGTTAATAATAATGCAAGCCTAAGAATTCTAAAGGTGTTTAGGGCGGCTATCGTATGGGGCCTGCTGTCCAGTACAGTGTAGTCCAGAAACGTCAGGTCTCACTTAGCTATAGCAGCAAATCAAATATATATATGGACATTTATATATGATACAGTAAATTGTTTGGTCACATATTGCCCAGCCTTGTTGACAGCTGTGACAGTTGTATAGTAATTCTCAGATTTGTCTAGTCCAGACACTCTGATCTGTGCCACTGACGACTTGGTCCATGAGAGAACATGGATCCCGTCAGGGCGGGTAACTGCAAACCCAGTTGGCCAGTCATTCTGCTCAAAGCATTGGTGTGGCCTACAAGGGAAACACATGACAAATATGAATTCACCATTCGTGATATTGGCATTTGTACAAATGATTTGCTTGAGCTATGTAAATTCAGACAGATTCACTCGAGCTGACTCAGGTTATGTTCTTCTCTCATTTGTCCGAGAACGCCTTACATCAGTAAATGAACAATCACTGTGGGGTCTATATTTCCTACATTTTTCTATCTATACAACAAAGCTGTGATCGCTGTATCGTGGGAATCAACCATGCAGAATTAAGAACTATTTTACTTGCGCGTGCTTTACCATGTTTGAAATTCCGGATCGCCCATAACTTTACAAATAGAGGTAAGGGGAAATATGTTAAGGCAATGTGGTTTACATCGGAGTACAGATCTAATGTTAATTTAACTATATCACATTTTGAAATGCCCCACGGTTTTTCCATGTATCCTGCGGAAAGAATTCTTATAGTTTATACAGGTGATGAAGGTGGCCACAATAACACCTATTGTGGTTCGCTGCCACCATGGTCCCAGATTATACACAATTTAACCTCAGTGTCAGTTATTCACACATCCAATTACAAAGATAATATTAGACCGTGTGATGATTCCCCCGTGATCAGTGACACCTACATTGCGGTCAGCTTCACCATTTTGTCCAACAATATGAATAGGAAAATATCCTTTGATACCAGACCAAATGAAATCTTTGTTTCTCGCGGAAGGAAAAGGGTCGAAAATTACTATACATCTTTGCACTCGTTGCCTAGGTTTGACAATGAATTACTGATCATCAATACCATTGAGAATACTTCTCCTTGGTACAGAATGAAAATAATAGTAGGATTGCCTTATCCACCGTTATATTTCACCTATATTGATGGTCCCGCAGGTCGGACGTTTCCGGAAGTTGGAAAGACATTTTGAAACAAGATTTAATCATTCATTTGATTCTTCAGGATTTGTCATGATAATAAAAGCAAAATTAAAATCGTCTTACAACCAGCACGGTACTGTATAGTTTTCATCTATACCGCCCTCAAAAGGGTTGGAACGCATATATTTGTCATGTACGAAAAATGTCACATTTCCGTTAGATAAGGCATCTTGTAACAGAGGAAACTTTGGTACCTTTATCAGATGTTCACTGCTGGTGAGCACAACTCATGGATTCATCAAGTTTAACGTTAATCGACATTCTGTAATAAGCTCTGCATTCTCTGGATGTAATTGCTGGTTATCGAGGTGAAGGGATCAAACGATAGTGATTCACAATCAACTGAGCCCCTCAGTTTACACCGTCATTCACCTATATATTAAATGTGTAATAAAACGTTGCTGATTGAACATAATAATGGTAAGGAATGTGCGAGAGAGTCTCTAGTCCAGGAGTGCTTTACCAGTATGACAAACAATATACTGATATATTATTATCAGTATATTCCTGCTGAGGACAGATCACTAGTAGCCAGGCTCGAACTCACACTGGAGAAGTCCCAGTGTCAGCGGATAAATAAACTAAACACAAATGTCGAGCTATGAACTCTCTGCCCATGAAATAGTTAAACATCTCTTTAATAAGCTTAGCTTTTGTCATATACAAAGAAAACATACATTCTTTAGTTACTTGTCCTGAGTAGACCAAAATGTTCTACTGTCCAGATGCAATTGGAGAAAAACCCGGACCTTTCTATTCAGATTATAGCTAACTTTGACCCCACACACTTTCATCAATTAATTACCTAATTTGTACCTAGAATTTGCCGCAGTCTCCATGTCTTCAGAAAAATGACAAAAAGTATAGTTACAAGCGGCATTAGACCCTAGCAACGAAAATGAGCAGGCCTCCAAAGGGCGCCCAATTAACTCAATTCAGGGAACTTTATGCAATGCTCTATACCATATATTTGTTTTTGTGCGGCTGGATGTCGCAGATATTGTCATGATTTTGTTTTGTTCGATCAGACTAGGTGCGGGATGGTTTACTAGGTGTTCATGAAGTCCATCAAAGTTCATCGAATTACGTTTCTAGATATGTTCTCACAGTGAAACATATGCCCAATATTTTTTAGATACGTCCTGGAGCCGGAGTTGATTGTTTAGATATCCACAGCGTCCTATATTCGCACAAATCACCAAAACAGTGCCTATTCTACCTTTGGTCAGTGGAACGTCAGAGATCAGAATTAGACGGAAATATGACACATCCTCTGGAATCCTTCAAGGTTGGCAGTTTATCATGTGTCAATTCTAGCTATTCTAATACAGTTTTAAGTAACCAAAAGCGCATTTAATTTGAAGGGATTAATTTGAATGGTAGTCGACGAGCCGGAGGAGGAATAATCTATTTCACCAAATGCTAAGCTTCACCAAAACAATTGTTCAACTCTTGAGACCGTTCCCTTCTTTATTTTAACACCGCTCTAGCCTGCAATTCGTCTTTGATTTTCGCTAGAGTATGCGATTTTCATAGGTCATGTATGACAGATATACACGATCTGGTATGTGATTCATTTGTTTATGTAACGTGAATACTTTGAACCAACAGGTCATATCAAACACTAGCCTCCTTCTATATAAACCCTACAACTTTATATAAGTTCGACGTAGCTGAAAGAAAAGAAGAGGTTGCTGCCTTGGACATCAGTTTTATGTGTCAAAGAAAACTATTGCTACAAATACGGTATGGCAATGGCGGTCGACAAGTAATTTTAGATTTTCAATGTGTTGTGTACACTATTCGGTTCAATTTGAAATATACTCATATAGTTCAGGAATTCAAACTTAAAAGTACAAATCCATCACTGATATACCGAGGAGTGTGATTGATTATATGCAGAAACAATCTGTACCCTATTTTAGGAACCGGGAATTAAAGTTTAAGCTAGCACCTGAATACATGTTTGTCGTCAGCCATTTTAACTTAAATTCTGGTAATACACTTTCAAAGTTTATCCTCGAATTGGTGAAAGATGCGTATGACTATACAAAATATCAAACAAAAATATCGCTAATTTGTAATTGTGACAACTTTTCTCCTGTTTGCTAATTCTAGAGGATTTATTCTACAAGATATACAATTTGAGTACAGAACTGTATTTTTGTATATGGCGGTTGATAAAAAGGACTGCATCTTTGAAATGAGAATAGATCCGTATTTTGAGAAACAAAATTATCAAACATCTTTGACGTCCCTTGATACGAGGCCTGTTTCGGTTGATCGAATGTATTCACAAGAATCAGATCCTTGGATGTTCTTTTATGTTCATTTGATCACAACCTCATGGAAGCACATGATGCCTGTAGAGTGATTGGAAAGTGACTCCCAACTATAAAATCCACTGCTGATGAAAGATTCATATTAGAGATTATCAATTATCAAGTCAAACGATATAGCTGGGAGGCCAGGCAAAACCAAACAAGATGGCAAACCTTTACATCTATAAGTATCTATAATTTTGACAATAAATTTTTTGTCTCAGAATTACTCAGAAATGAATGAGATTGTTTTAGTGTTTGTTGGGTTTAGGTACTCCCTGAGATTTTCATAGTTTTTGAAAACCAACGCTGGAGATGAAATTTTAAAATTAAAGATGTACGCGATATGAAGTATTTGCTAGATTTAAGCGACAAGTTATAGAAAAATTGCACCGGGGATTCCAAATAACCCCACAACTAATGATGAATGTTAATTTTCGCTTTTTAAATTATATCTAAACACCAACATAAGGGCAAATCTTTTACATAAAATAGGAAAACAATGGCACCTCTAAAAAAATTACATAAAAGATAGACATGGCCGGCGGCAGAGATCGAACTGAGAGAGCATACAACTGATAATTTTGTACTTAATAGTACACATTTTCAACCGCAATACTCCAGTACATACAATATGACCAAATATATGGCTTCAGAAACAACTGATTGGAAATGTACGATGGCGGTGCTTAACCCCAATGCAGACCAACTATCATGGGTGAGTATTGATTGTAATACTAAATTTCCAATGATGATGTTGATATGCATAACAAATACTGGGAGATACATTTTAGGTTAAAGTGTTTTTGCCCTTACTGTTGTTTATCAAAAATTCAAAAATATGCATGTTCACAGAATTCATAAGATGTGCCCAAGTTCATTTAAGCAAGTGTGTTGGATTAGCTGCTGTCCAGCTAACTTTACAAATGATTTATTAACTCGCTACATACCTACTACTAAGCCACCCGGGGTTGAGTTTCCTAGTACCAGTCCCAATGATGATTGGAATGGTTTACGAATTGCAAGCTATGGAGTCAGAGCCAGGGAAGTCAGCGGCAAACAAGAGAGAGCAGGGCATTGAGAGATGCGGGATGCGTAACCATGAGCGACAATCGGCTTAAGGGCGCCGAGTGCCGGAGCCGCGCTGAAAACTTCACAGGTGCTAAAATCACTGTGTCAATGGCGTCATCTGGAGTACAATTACGTCATATGATGTGCTCCGAATGACATGTGAGAAAACTCTCAGCTGTGAAACAACCTAATCCAAAATTTCCACAACTGGCAGTTTCAAACGTCATTTGAAGTTTGATTCTTGAAAAGCTCACACAAATCCAGCATATACTCTCCGAATTTACCGGGTTAAATTTTAAATTTTGTAAATCTGAAGCAGAAAATGGGTAAGAAAAGCTCACCGCAACCACGAGACTGCAATGCCTGTGATTTGAAGCATTTGATAAACAGAAATTGCAAGCTGGTGCCGAAACACGCAGAGAGCGAAAAGCAAAAGAAAGGTATGTGGCAGATGGCCAGAAACATATTCTGATGAGTGGAAATTCAAAAAAGCGGAGAATGGGCTGCTGAATTTTACGGATGTGAGCAAAGTGACTGCACTCATCGACAGGGTGAAGAACAAGATATTTGAAAAGAAATGGGGCCAAGATAACGGAGAAGACTATGATGACCAGGCTGGCAGAAAAGGAAAGAGTGGTGGCAAATGCTCGCCGAAGACACGCAATCACGCCTGCTACACATGGAACAACGAGACCTGTTCAAGATCTGGAGCTCACAACCTTGTGCTGTCGCATGTATGCATAGATTGCAACCATAAAGGTTAAGAACAGAACCACTGATCAGGATTCAAACAATGCCCCTACAAGAAGGACACCCGGCCAAAAGACTAGAGCAGCCCATCACCTGCAGATCTGCTGACAACCGGGAAGATGACAAGAAGGGCATGAATCATCAGGTTGTACATTTTCCTTCTAACATTTTAAGTACAAACGACATCTCTCCTGGCGTTAAAAGTACAAACGAGCCAGTAATCAACATTAAAAGCACAAACATTTTTGTAAATACCGTTAAAAACGGGGTCCAGCTGGGGGCCTGCCCCCGGTTTCCGCAGCGGTTCTAACAGAGAATGCCGATAAGGAAACCAAACCAAATACACCGGGTGTCATTAATCACATACATGGTATCTCACGGTGTCAAGTTTCAGATGCAGAGATCAGAGACACAGACAGGCCGCAATCACACCCCAGGAAGGTGACATCATCCTAGGTTAACACTTTGTTTGATAACACACAAAACACATGGGAATAACAATATTATTTCTTTTCTCCATAGTAAAGGCCAAGGAGCAGTGGGGAAGGGAAACATCCCGGCGCCAATAACACTAAAAACTAAAGTTAAATGTATTAACATGAGTAGACTAGAAAGTAGAACTAACCATGCATGTGCAATAACAGCTGCAGTTTCTTACACTACTCAGTCAGATTGAAAACCATAGACACCCCTCATTACACCTTCCACCGGGCAGATTAAGTCACTCATTAAGGAGGGGCAGGGTCTTGCGAAACAAAGGGATCACAGTGTCCAATGCAACAGTTTAGGCCAATCACAAACCAAACAAATTGTAAACAAACCAAACATGTGGGCCACACGGGTGTACAATAACACCCGGTCGTCTGGATCCCATCTCATGCCACACACATGGGTTAATGACAACTCAAAATTCCTCGCTCCCAAATTTGGCAACAAAGCTCAACCCAAAAATTTAAATACCCTGGAATCAAATTCCCGGCGATTACATCAGCGTCCAAGACATATGTATAAACCACCATCCCACGTTGGAGACAATTCAGACTTAGTCAAACAGTGAATATGGAAGGATGAGGAATTGAAAACGCCGGTGACCACAACACAACCACCACAGTTGTGGACAACACATTCCCGCGGATTGCACCATTTGTCCCAAGTGGGAGCCGGACACTCTCCTCACGGACATCTCTGTCCAAGGGGAGGGGCTGGCCGAAGATCATTGTAGGCCAGTCCAATGCACTGAAGGGCCAGACATCGCCCTATTGGTGGAGGGCTCCAACAACATTGCGGAGTACAAAGGTGTCATCGTTGACGTCACAACCAGACAACGCACGGAGTAATCCTGAAGATCCAGACACAAGGTGGGCATTTACGGCAATAGCCAGGTCAACGTTATATGCAGATCATGTTATCACACTTTTAGATATGTTGACTACGGACAGAAGGGAAGCCGAAATATTTCATTTTTGGCACAACCTGGAATCTCCTTGGTCAGACGCATCATATCCCCCTGTATGCCTCCCTAAATTCTATGGTTCATGACAATCAATTTTAGGACGAGATTGCGATGATGAAACCCACACCGGGCAAGGACGAAGAGTTTCAGAGGGGGCTAGATTTGGTGCAATCTTTAGATTTCAGGTGATCTCACCACAAGATGTGATACCCCTCTGATGATATTTACCTGTACTCATAAATCATGTTTTGCCGATCCCAGGTTTAGTACAGCAGGACGCAACATCACTCTCTAACTCTTTAGAACTAATGAAACTTAGTTGTTGTGCCAACCAAAAACATTGTATGTTTACTTCCTTGACCCTGTTTCCATGCTACCTAGATTTACTTCTCGGGTACAGCAAAAGCTTCAACACTTAACATAGATGTAGGGGTTCACGTCGCCATCGTTATGATAGATATCTGGTTATGTTGTGTAATAGTGCCCATCTGCCCTTTGAGCAAACAATATGTGTAAGGTCAAATCGCATATTGTCACATGATTCAACAACCATGTTATCTCATGCTTATTGCAAAAGGAATTTGATACCTGTGGCTCATTACTGCTATGATCTGTTGAGATATAGTATATCAACAGTCAATGATAAAATGGCAGATTTTAACAAAAGAAAGAATGAAGTAAATGTGAGTTGTGGAACAGAAACCTACACTAAATTCCATTGTACCAGTGCTTGTAGTGAATATCAGTTTCAGTGTTCACACGTGCAGCGTATCCCATGGACATTTGTATGTGATGGAACAACACACTGTTCAAAGGGAAAGGATGAAGATTCTTGTCACATACACATGGATGAAAATAAAAAGATACCAATGCTCAATGTTGTAGCAAATATATCAATCAGACAAGCGACCAACAACTGTCGAACTAAAAGATGCAGAAAGCTCTGAACAAATACAGCGAAAATAGAATGTTCGTTTTGAATGATGATTTTGAATGTCAGCTTGTGCTTCAAAATGTACTGTCTGTCAAAATAGTTGATGGGAATATTCCTTTGATAAAACGAGGTCTGTTCAAAGCAATAGACTACCTGCAAGTTTTGAATTTGTCACATAATTCAATTGCATCAATACTAGATGATGCTTTCTTAAATAACAAGCATCTTACTGAATTAGATCTCTCCCATCAACTGATAAATACTTTAACATCAAACACGTTTCAAGGTTTAAACTGTTTGAAGTATTTATACCTATCGCACAGTACTACCCCCCATGGATGATATTTTTGGAATTTTGGAGAGCCGATAACACAATCAGAACTGATGATGTATGTGGCCTGATCTCGTGGCAGAGACACGAGTTACGTTCTCTTAGTATCGCCACATATTCAATGTCTGCTCTGGTCACAGTTCAAAGGAAGTGTTCTGCTTGTTCTGTGGTGGAGAGCATATTCTGCAGTATCGGCGCACATCAAAACAGACCAGAGTAAAATACTAGAGAGTCGATATGCCGCAGTCTGCGTCTTCATGTTAACCCACAGTTTGTTCCCTTATATAGTAGCATCGATCATGTTCGTCATTGGAACGATGGTGGGAAAATCCCCAAATTGCGATTATTTGCCTACAAACCAATCTCAATCAGTAAGTACTGTCGTTATGGCTGTGGTTGTGTCAATGGATTCAGGTGTTCACCTGAATCGGTCAATAAAAGCAAAGATGACAAACAAAGCAAAGATGAGTGTCTTACAGGATTACTCAGTGAATTATTATAAAATATTCTGCCGTCAATGTAAATTAATTCTAACAAATAGTTTGACATTTCAATTATCTGGCATTGAATTTTCCATATTTGATAGGAACTTTGGGATGAAATAAAATCAAATGCCAATTATTTGACCTTTGAAAGTTGCAATGGAACATATTAACAACTTCTAAATGAATTTGGTTGAATGCAACTAAACAATGAATATAAACAGGATGTTATGTTAAACAATAACAAATTACACTTGATAAAGTTTGATATTGTTATTAGATCATCTGGATTAGGACTGAAGAAGTAACTCTGGACTTGTACTAAAGTGAAGTTTATTATGGAACATGCCATGTAACATCTTCACTCTACAACTATATGTATCAAATTGATTTGAATTTGCTGACCGTAAGGATTCGAGATTCCAGCGAATAGATAACAGAGATAACCACTAATTAGCCATTGGTCATTAGGCGATCCTAGAAGTCACATGTTAATTATCCGACCCCCTGTAGTGTGTTCGATGTGCGTGTTAATCAATCGGAACGGTGCATTATAGACAATGATTAAACTGCGACAAGCATTTAGTGCATCTGAACATAGTAACTATTCTAGCAACAAATATTAGTCTCTTATGTTAAACATGTTATTATATTTCTAACAATTGTAAGTTATGCTCAATTTTGTAACCAGATGAATTCAGCTTTTTAACAAGTTAAAGAGAGGTTTAGGATAAGTCAGGATATTCAGAGTCTAGGAAAAACTTATGTAGTACCATGTTGAGGATGTTGACATATCCGGTTAGTTGATAGTTCAGATAGATAACCAATCAAACAGAAAACTAAATGAGTGATGTGTAGGATAGGCCTCCGGCATGAATTAGGAATAAATCAAATTCAACATCTCAAACTTTTATTCACTGAACTACAAACGCTAAGTCAACTCTCTAGGTGTGCAGGGACCGGAGTACTCTTGCACAAGGTAAGCGACTTGAGAGGTTGCTTGTCTAGCTCAGACTGACTCGCAATCACAGTCCTATTCTTACCTTGTCAGGCTTATTGGTATTATTAACTGATAGATATTAATTGCCGGGTGATGACTCAGTTGGCTCTCCAGCTGCTTCCTCAGTTGGCATCCCATCCGAGGTCGTGGCCTTGAGTCATTACTCAATGTTTGATGTTTTTACTTACCCTCTGATAATCTACCTGGTATGTGACAGGAGTACTCCTGTCACCTGTGGGTGATCAATCCACGTGGAGAACCAGGGTCATCCGAAATACCGGAAAAGATGCAAAACCAAAATCTTACAGATGTTTGAATATTAGGTACTAGGTCGAAGTGTTAGTTAACATTCCAATGGTATTTCATTAATCACAGACTTGAATGACACGACACTGGTGTGTTATCCCCATGCGGCTATACACTGATTTACTGCGCCACACCCAGAAAGATTCTTGACGATCACCTAAATCAGGTTTAGTAATGTGCTAAAAGTTGACAAAATAATAACTCTTCCGTACGCACTGCAATGCGTCAATATGCAGTACCAATCAAAAACATGTAGGATTTACATCATTAATATCTGATGCATTAAGACCAATTACCTACTTCTAACAATTATTAAAGTGAAATCGTACGCATGATTATATTTGATATAATATTATT
>JAXGGS010554358.1:0-25710 GCA_035585475.1 Armandia brevis | reverse complement strand
CAATGTCGCTTGCGTCCAAAGTATCACGCGCCAATAAATTATTGTTGTTGGAAATGTTTTTGAGAACATTTTTTTACAGAAAAGTTGCACATGTATGTACTTTCGGTCCTGACCTATTTCAGCTGATTAGAATTAGAATTTATATAGAAACCTGACAAAGTGTTATCAGAGGCGCCATCAATTGATCAAGTACCTATAAATAAATCGATTATTACCGTCGTCTGGTCAATTACTAATGTACACCAAAAGAATAGAATTTCAGGAAAACATAGTTACAATGTAGTTTAATTTCACTCAATTCTGACCAATTAATGCCCTCTTATCATACCTATTTTCACTCAAATTGTCCTTTTTTCTGTGAAATTACCGACATAGGGGAAAGCGATTTCGTTTTTGGTGTAATCTATATAAAAAACATTTGACTGAAACCATTTTAGTGTTATTAACCTAAAATACAATCAGACTGGAACTCCCAAGATATAAGAACTAAATAACTCTTAACACCAAAGGTTGGACCTTGGGATATCATTTCATATTCGCCCATCGATTCAACTTGTAATATCAAGAAATTCCATTCGACAGTTTAAAATACATGAAGTGATTTGTCCGCTACTATAAATTACTCATTTAGTTAAGGAGATAAGGTGGACAAGTTCAGTCAACAACATATGTGAAATAGTTGCTCAGCTTGTAGATTAAGAAACCATTGTCCAGTCTCTATCTTTTTTGCTAAGAGCAGTGTAAGTGAATCCTAACGCAGTGAATAGCAGTGGATTACCTTGAGCTGGTAAGACCACATGGCTACCTTTCACCACAGCTGTTCAAATGATGATTGCAAAATAACCAATTGTGGTCGCACGGAAATCTAAATAAGACTTAAATTGTAACGCAGAGAAGTTTTTCCTAAATTTATGAAAACAATGAATCTATCAAGGGAAAGCGTCCACGAACTTAAAATGTTGAAAGGTGTTCGGGTCAATGACACCAATTAAATAATTATGTTGTCCTCAAAAACGACCAAATAAGTTCATAACCTAAAAAGGTGTTCACTTAATGTGGGGAAATTCAGGTTTAAACTTTGATTGTAAAATACTAGTTTTAAGCGTTGTTGACCAGAGAAGGTTTGCCCAGGTAGTTTCTATACTACATTTAAGTAGTACAGTTAGTTAATCGGTTATTTATTATTGGTAGTCTGGTCAATTCTCCGTCCGCAGTATGCACTAGTATACAAGCTTTGTTTTATATAATATACGTGACGATGGAACACAATGGTGCGCAACTGTCAGAATTAGTTCATATTATGATCGATGACATTTATAATCGGTTAATCAGGACACAGTCTGCACCCAGCATTATGCAAAACTACCAGAAGATCGTCCACGTAAATTATCACAAAAACAATTATGTTTTGGTATATGTACCGTGCCATTTGAAATAAACACAAAAAAATGTGTCCTTTATCCAAGAAATGAGACGCAGGATCTCAACTATTGCATGTGCGCTTTGCCTCAGTTTACCTTAATAAGCATAAGGCACTCGATCGCAGCTCTTGACGCATGGGTTTTACATAGTCACGGGTGCTTGTCACGGTCTGCGTTTAATGACAGTAACCTGCCAACATCACGCATAAACTGCAGACCAAAATAAATATTAGCGGGTAGAGCTTCAAAACGTTTTTTATAGCCTGCGCATTATGAGTAGAATTTGTGTAGGTTTACGACATAGCGGATACGTTTATGACTTCTCGCTTTATACCTAACAAATTCCCGGTTAATCCGGCGGCCTGCAATTCAAATGTATCTGATACAGTCAGGCCGACCAGATTCTATTGAATTCTTTCTACGGGATATATTGACTTGAATTCTTCGCCTGTTGTCGCCATGAATGGCTGTCTGATCGAGTTGCACATAGTTACTGATGCTTCATTAGTATAAACTGGCCTCTGGCTTGGCTTATTTGATAACACTTCTTCAGATTACCGACAGAAGTAGATGTACACATACGTTTAGGTGGTTTCTTGTTTGTCAACAAGTACAATCACTTGACACAGTCCAGACTTGATTATCATCGAGTGGGCCGCTTTTCCCTAGCTACGCCTGTATACTTTGGACATATCGAGTGTGTGTATAATTTGTCCAGGGGATCGAGTGTACATTTACATTAACTGCGTCCCGGTGATTCAGGCCGAAGTTGCGATTTACGAGAATCTTCGCTCTCTTTGACTTGCCAGGAGTCTCCCGTTTATGACAAAGCCAGTCAAAGGAAATTGCATAAAATTGACATGACGGTGTTTTTTGATAGGCATCTGGATTAACATTATGGTGCATTTATGACTCGATTACTTATCACGGATTAGTCCGCCGCCACTAACATTTCCATTAAAGGTGTCGGGATTACAAGTGTTCCCTTTGATTACCTCTCCTGATGAGATACGAGCTCGGCCATCGCGTGTGAAATTTATTCAGAGACACAAGAATTCGCACTTTACCTTAATTGTCGATCAATCTCGGCAATTTTCATAAAAAGCGACGTGCATTAGTGGTGTGCCTGTAACGACAGCTTCCTTAACGCGGAGGATCTTTTGATATATTACGTGCGATCACCTCCTCCACTCCATCAACAGCCGCCATCAACGACCATTCACTCATCGAGTACAAATCAATAAAAACTCTTCAGCTGAGATTTGATCAAGTGTCGTATCGATCTGCGGTTACTCATTAGCGTCCTGCTCGTGCACGCTGTCATCAGGATTTTGTAAACTCTGAAGGGATACATTGTTTGTTCGCATGTTACTTTTTGTAAATGAACCGAGGGTGAGCAGAGTTGACTCGACTGAAAGGGGATCAGACCTTGAATAAATGCATGATTTGATCGGGGTTGTGAGCCATCGGTTGCCAGGATGCCTCGATTTTTAGACGTAAGTGTTTATTTTTGTGCGATTCTCCTTCAATCTAAATTAGAACACGGTGTTAAACTGTGCTCCATCGGTCCTTTAGAATTAGATTAATCGAATCAAGAAGCCTTAGTAGTCGGCAACATACTTATGTATAGTGTCCTTCACTTTCAAATCCCACTGAATTCTAATTTACAAACGTTTCAAGTGAGATAGAAACTCTCCAAACAAGAGGGACATGAGTCGTTAGTAAGCCGCAATGTCACTTTCATTCTGGTAGAAGATTTAATGTCTTCTACTCAAGGATAACTAGGAATATGTATGTGAACCATAAACAAATTCCATGGAAACCGGTGCAGGAGACGGATGTGGACGCCCAGTGTCCGACTCCCCGTAACACCCCCCGGCGGAATGGTGGTAGTTACCTGGTATGGTGATGGATATATTCTAGTGTTAAGCTTTATTTGTTGTACACGCATGTGCTGTTAATTCATAGAGTGTTCACGGTTATAGTTTGTATAGATTTGCAATATTATCGATTACGTTTGATAAGTTTTCGATAGTAAACAGATTGCGGTGTCATGACCTGCAGAAGTTGCTATGTATGCTTAAAAGTGCAAAAAGTAAGCTTAGTGTGGTATATGATTATTGTATCAATGTATCTATGATATTGAAATTGTGGTACGAGTTATCAATGCTAATTCTTCCTCTATAAATGTTGCCAGGTGTCGTGCTCTCGAGGGGAAAAAATAAGTATATGATATCCCCATACATGATGTATGAATTGATTATTTGCAGTCAAATTGCTATCAATTAAGGATATAGTTCTGTGTAGGTGTAGTGATATGCTCACTCATGTAGAATTTGTGCGTTGATGACATTGACTGGGACACACCCAACCTGTTGCATTAATAAGTTTACTTTAGTTCTTGAATATTGTTCTCTGTGTCGCTCCCCAAAATAATCGATCATGTCACAGAAGAAAACGAGGTGATTGTTATAGTAAGCGAGCCAATAATGATTCCTAAATATGATCATTTATAGCTTGATATTTAGAAAGGGTATCTCAGGGTGTTCAATTTCAAGTTCTCGTCAGTCAGGTTTGTATATCAATACTTTTCAATTGTCAATGCCTCAAGATATTGATCAGTAAGGAATATATTTGGCTGACATACATGTAGATAATTACATCGCTTATCCACCCTGCATTTCGTTGGTTTGATTTTTGCTCCCGATACGTCGATAAAACTTGGATCTGATAGCATTTCATGCTTTTCCCATGGCACTTGTATCACCGAGCAGTTATAACCAATTGACATGGAATTGGCTCGATGCAAACGATCTAAGAGACATGCGCCCAGGAATATTGGCCAATCAAGTAGGAAATGTTGTCAATTGTCAACACCCGTGAATCAATCAAGAGATTGGTTTATATTTTCTCATGATTTATGGGAGTCTTACTCTCTGGAATTAGCAAATGTAGTTGTGAAGTGTACGTGTAATTTCAAATATCGAGGCTTTACGAATGTGGAATTAATCTGAATGAATAGAAGCCGGCTGGGAATACCATAAAGGGTTACGTTACTACATTGCCTGAACAGCTCTGTTGAATTCGCTGAACTCGAAAAGATTAGGCGAATTTGTGTTTTGGATTTCCTATGGTCACCTACCAATATTTGTTCATATTTATGATCGGTGGTTTATTATAAGGCATTCGTTGTAAACCGGATTCGGTTGTCAGGATGAGTTTCTTATCAGAACAAAAATCCGGAATGTTCAGAAAAGTTAAGCGTGTTAGGTGGAAAGAGGTTAGTTGGAGATTAATCGGTATTAACTTAATCTTTAACATCAACTCATTAGTGACTCCTGTATAAATGGCGGACGAACAACAACCAGAGGCAAAATTTGATTTTAAGCCTCCTTCTTTTCTTGGTTGAAGAGCAATTGGAAATGTTCGATACTCTATTTGGTTGACAAGTAAATAGGGTTGCACCTCAAAATACAGTGGAGTTTTCGTAGATTAAACTTACCAAACCTTAGACACTTCGATAAGCAAAATTCAATTATTTACAATGTTGGTATGAATTAATGTCACTAAAGATTAGGGTTTCGGCGTGACATCTACAAACCTTGTATAGGAGCTATACATTTTCCCCATCTAAATGAAGACTAGACATAAAGTACTCTTAATACTTTAGACTTTCATCTTTATGATCGATATTACGACTTTACAATATTTATGTTGATAGATGGTTTCACTCAAATGGGAGAGCACTAATCAAATACCAATACATTATTTCAGAGTTCGACCCCACTTGATCAACCATTCTTGACGAGAACATCTAACGAATTCTCACGAAAGTGGAACACGAGCGAACAAGCGCAGAGATATGATTCCGAGAAGAAAAAACGAGAAAAGGGCAGAGTTCTCAAAAGAACATCGGAGGTGACTATGAGTAATGCGATTCTTTTTTACATCGTCAATGGATTTGAGCATTTTCTTTATTTCAAACTTTATGGTCTTGTAGATTAAGCCGCATAGAATTGACCGAATGTATTACATGAGTGGTTCGAATGTCGGACTTTCGTCTAAATACGATGTCGATGATGGTGAACTGGAAAGACTGAAGACATTGTCACAAGCTAGACAAGAATCACGACATTACGGCAGAGGACTCAGGTATTGGGAGAATATATTTATCATTCACTTCTTCTCCTCAGTCTGTGTTTTGAGCTTCTTTTTTACCGCTTATTACATAACGCTTGTTAACCGCAAACCACTCACTCTCTTTCTCCAGTCTCATTTAATGTAATTAGTCTCTGCTCTCTGCTCTCCCTCTTTCCCGCTCTGCCCTTAGTAAATACAAATACATGGGGATGTGCACAGCAACTCATTTACCCCAGTGGTCTGATTTTACACCCGAGGAGCATCGCAAGGTCAATCAAGTGATGCAGAAAGGCAAACACGAAGCACAGTGGGCCGCTGTTGTCCGCACCAAGAAGACCGAGATGGAGGATATAAGAAACGTGATGAAATCGCCGCTGCTGGTGGCTCGCTGCATCTCGCCGTTTCAGCAGAAGATGTCGAGGAAAGTCACCATCCAATCGGAAGATCCGCTCGACGTTAAGCCTCTGTCGCCCTACAACATGGAGTTGCGACCGCAGAGCGTTCTCTTCTGGGCGGATGAGGAGATCTGCTCGGGGTACATGGCCGAGGATGAGTTGGAGATGCAGAGAGCCACACCTTATCCTCCCAGAGTCTGGTCGCCGATGCCGAGTCCTAAGTTACAGTGGCTTCAGGCGCCCAAGGTGAAGTGCACCTGTAGGCAGGCCAATGAGGAAGATATCATGAGCGAAGTCGTTATTGGAAAACACGTTCTCAATCCTTTATCTCAATCGGAGAGCAGGAACTTTCTCCTAGCGAACCACGCATAGACATTGTTGTACATAGTTGAACTAATTGTAGATCTTTCTATACATTCAAATCATCTTACCACCTGGCTTATACTGCAAAAACTATTACTAACTTGTTACCGCACCCTCATTACATTGTGCTCATACCATTAAATTCCTTTGCACATCTTCCTTCGTTGTGTTGTCCTATTGAATTTGATACCATCGAAATTGTTTTGCTTAAATAGATATACGCAACACATGTTCGAAATACATTAATTGATACCATCTAATATTGACTTTCTCTCTCACATTTCCAGTAGCCACAGAGGAGACAGGTACCATCCTGATATTGGAGACAAAGAGGTATGTGATTCTTAGGATTATACCGTTTTTAAAAATGTATCTGGCTTGCAGTCTTTTGAAATAACCTATCACCTGTATCGAAATACATATACACATATTTTGAAGTTGAATAAATATCATATTTATTCCAGTTTCATTGCACTGTATAACCTTTTATCTTCTCTGACATCCGAATATGAGGTTTCATACAGTACTGTTTAATGAATGAAAACTGTGTTGATTAATGTTTTAAGACAAGCGAAAAAGTCCCAGTCGGACGAGTAAGTATACCGTAAATAGAGTAGATATAGTAATGGATATTTGCAATGTTTGTGTGTACTACATGTAGTTTGTCTTTGTAGTGTATCATGTGTTGGACTTGTTCTTTTGATTTCTATACATACATTTACATGTAGATCGTTTCAATTGATGAATTTAGTACGAATGCATGTACTGATGTTCAATTCTGTAATTTACAATGAATGCCAACATTGAAAACAGGGGCTTCCGGCGTTTAGGTCAAACCGCACGTTATCGGAAATGACTTTAAATGCTGATTATGATTGTAGTTTGTTTGACATGTAGTGTATATTTTATATATTCATCGATACCTATACAGTTGAAGTTGATTTTACCCTAACATATTTTATTGTACATATCTGTAAATTTGACTGAAGTAGCGTTTTATTTCTTCAAATTCAGATGATCATCTTATATACCCACATATACACGTAGTACATCGTATATATATCTTGTTTCGCATGCAGGGAGTTGTCCACATATATACCAGTATTTATAAGTCATGTTAAGCCAGTCTATCTATAAAATAGTTACACATGCAGTACCGAGACAATTGAACGCAGAGTTGTCTAGTTCTGTCTAGTCTTGACCGGATATCTTATCAATAACAATATTCCGCTATATATGGGCTGGGTTGATGACATCCATATACTCTTTACCATCCATCACCCGTTCTCTCATTTCTTAGGATCATTATCAGATGCATCAATATTTGATTGAACTTGCGCGAGCGGTTTCACTTTATGAAAATTTTGCATTATTTGCTTACCTGACTTTCAGTTTTGTGTCTAGGTATAGAATACCCGACGCGTGTAGAATATACCCAATTACATTTATATCGGTAATATTTTTTCAGCCACCGCACCAGCCTCCTCCTAGCTCTTTAAGTCATCACCCAGACCAGATTCCTATTGTCCCAGACGGGGCGATAGTTAACCAGGAGAGGGCCACTACTATAGATGATGACAACCAAACCACGGGAAGAACCCGTCCGTCCACAGGAGGTACCCTTAATAAAAGTTAGTCTAGCTGTCGTTCACACAATCCGTATAGGAGACCCTCTATATAACGCGAGTACTGGAGGGCAAGCCTTACAGCACGCAGCATACACAGTTACCATATTTTTCCATCGGTGACTTTTAAAATTTAGTTCGCGTGATAGCAGTAAAAAATCCTAATTGGGGGACATGCGAGGCCCGCGTTATATAGAAAACCGCATTATAAAGAGGGTCAGCTGCACTGGTAAATCACCCTAGTTATAGAATTTAACAAGGTATTCCAGTTAATAAGACATGTGTATTCTCACCGTTCCTTAGGCGTAAAACTGGAAGATATACCAGATAACGAGAGCATCAAAGACGAACCCGCCAAAGAAAATGGTCTGGACGAAGCCAGTCCAGCAACAAACAGTGAGGCCAGTGGAGAAACGGAGCAGAAGCCAGAAAAGGACACAAGTGATGAAACTAAACCTGAGGAGGAAAATGATCCAGCAGTAGCTGGCGAATCAGAGACTCAAGTTGCAAAAGAGGCAAATTCAAATGAGGAAATTACGGCTGACTCTGTGGAAAAGCCTGAAATTGATGCAGATAAAGAAGAAATTCCAGAGACAGGCGATATGGATGACGGAGTCAAAAAAATTCCAGCTGATAATGACCAACAAAATACATCCGAGCCAGAGCAGTCTGCCGATGTAGCAGAGAAGGACGCGCCACAAGAGGAATCAGCGCCGAATGGAGTGGTCCCTGATGGAGATTCCGCGTTAATTTCTGCTGATGCAAATGAGGAGGCTTCATGATCAACGGTTTTCAAGTTGCTTCTGTAATTTTCTGAATGTGTTCTATCCGTTTACATAATTTTCATTTTGATTAGAATGGAATTTGCATCTTTTTGTTGGCTAAATTGAATCCGTCAATTATAATTCTTATAATGATCATAAATTCACATTTCTAGTCGCAAGTACAGTGATCAGGAATTTAAACTGTGGCTACCGGTAATATTCTAAATTGATTGGCACATGTCATTTGTGTTTTGCTCATTTCTTGCTCTAGTTACGTTAACGATAAATTTACTTTGTGGTGAATCCTTTAGAACTAGCGAACATGAGAGTAGCGCCAATACTCCACAGTGACTCTACGATTGTAATACATACTACTAATGGGAGTAATCGGCTTTTCAGTATTCATTTTCAATTTTAATGTGAAAATATGTGTGCCAAATTTATACTAGTAAACTGTATCTCCATCCCGTGCCAATTTATTCATATATATCATGTATACCATTGCTGATGGTTACGTCTCCAAGTAAATGTCTAGACTTATCTAAATATGCATCGATTCACACTATTTGTATATAACAATCTATCATGCTAACAAATTGGCTACTAGATAATTTTCTTGCATAATATTTGTACAAAGCGAAGACTATCTAGTTAAAAGTATAATAAATGTAATTTTAAAAGCTTGTCTGACTCTCGCTTTCTTTCAAAAAAAACGAAACGACGAGGAGCATATTGTTGAAGCTATCAGTTTATTCAAAGAGTAACGTACACATTTCAAGATTCTATATGTGTATAGCTATAAGGAAAATCTCAGCATATACAAAACTTGCTGTACATGATATGGTTTCTGCACGTTAAAGTACAGTAGGACATAACTGTCTCTACACACCAGAATTACCTGACATACATGTAATAGATTGGTTAACATGACAGAAGACAGCAAGCGTCTACATCAACATATAATTGTTATATCATAATGCAATAATCAGTAATGGCTGGTGAGCTAAATCGAGCCTCGCCGACAACGACAATGGTTTACAATTAGAATATGAAAAAAAAGTTGCATATCGATCACGCAAATAATCAGCTTTGGAAATAAGTGCGCCAAGCTGCGTTCAAAAAATGATTCCTAAATCTGTGTGACAAAATACATGCATTGTCATTCTTCATTCGTTTACATAAAAACTCAGCTCAGACTGGTGGAATAATAAAGGTTAATCATAAGAATCAATAACGTTCTATACGTGTATGCACACAGTCATTTGTAATCACTTTTTGCCAGATAATGTCTGAGTGAAATTTTGTGATAAAGCTTGAACTGGGAGGTTCCAAATACCCAACTTGTGCATAATAAAAGTGAATTTTGGCCAGATGCCATCCTTGCAAATTTTGGCACAAAACATATCTATAAAAACAATTTGCCATAAACTATTCCATTAAAGTACGAGAAGCGTCATCTGAAAAGCTAAGTTGACAATCTGAAAAGGGCTGTTGAGATACTATATGTTACAAACAGAGCGTTTGAACAATGTGGCGCTGCCTATTCATTATTACAGCCATTACAGGAAGAATTTATCATTCGACTATGATTGGACGGTGCAGTGCGATGTGCCACGGATAACTGTCTGACACAACAAGTGTCGAAAAACATCAATCAAATGGATCGGTCGAAATGGCTACATTAATCGAATGCTTAGAATCGATGGAATAGGTCGAATTGAGTTTAGTTTTTCTCAAGTTTCACAGAACGTGTTTACTTTTAGAAGAGGCACTTTTACACGGAGACTGGAGGGTTCACAAGAAGTATAAGCCTACACTAAGTAGTATGCTTATATTGGTCGGTACATTGATCAAGTGCAGTGACCGTTGAATGTTCCATCGCAGATAATGTAATGACACTGAAATCAGACCAAAACTATGGACTTTGCAAAAACAATTACCATTATTATAACGTGGCTATGTCGGAGGACTACTGATGGTGATAAACCGGTGAAAGCCTGGTCAGTGGAATAGTAATCATAACAACCGAGCACCAGACCCTTGCGTTATACACACACTAGCCTACAAGCAAAATCATGGCATGGTTATAGTACCAGTAAGTAGTACAGAAGTACCAATAAGTAATACAGACGTACCAATAAGTAGTACAGACGTACCAATAAGTAGTACAGGTATACACAGAAGGCACATGTCACACTGAATCACACAACAGTCTGTCTGAGAGGTAATTTCACAGAGCGCATTCACAACAACGATGAAACACGTGTTCATATATGAATAACAATTATAGGTTAAAACACAACTCCCCAAACACGTAGTATACCCTTAAAGGGGTGCTAACGAGCGGTTTTACAGGAACTACACATTCCTTGGCTACAGTGTCACAACATACAATGTGTGGTTGGAAGTTTAACTTGGTTTAATTCAGTCACACTCGCGAAGCTGAATGAGGTTTTAGGAAACTGTGCACTCTCTATAAACCAGGCAAGTTGCCCTGGCTAAACAATTGTAATATTAACAGTAAATGTGAAGCGTTAACTGTAAAAGAGCTAGCTACATTTCATAACGTTAATACCATGTGGCATTTACATACACAACAAACTGGGTTACATAAGTTATAATACGTGTTACTATATCTGCACAGGTTTTAATAATTAAGTATATGAGCTTGGGCCACGTTATAATATTGTATCATAAACAACTAATGCCATTCTCCAATTGGTTATCATGATCGACCTGTAAAAAAACTGTAGCTTTCAATTTGTAAATTAAATCGCCATGAATATAAATGATCGAGCGGGTCGCAATTTTCCTGCACTCGATGGCCAGACTGACACTTGACATTTGAATCCCAAGCACAAACTGGGAGACGCTTGACTGAGCTATCTACTGTGAGCACACGTCAGTCTGCAGAAGGGTACAAAAATAAAATTACATTCCTCAACCGGCTTTCATTCACCAGTAAAAGGTAGGACTGCGTAAATGGCTACATGTATATACAAGTGCAGTGAAGGATTCTCTATACACAGCATGCCCCTGTTTATATCACACATCCATTATCATATGAAGTGGTTACACATATTAAAATCACCCATATACTACGTTGTATATATATGCTACTACAGAGTGAGATGAACGTATGAACGATATACAAAAGATTAAATTCTAGAAACCCCGCGGGAGAAGATGTAGATTATTGCTGTATTAATTAACAATTCGTGTATTTTAGTTAAAAAGAGTAAAAGTATCAATTTTATATACAATTTGAGATACACACCCTGATGCTTAGTAATCGAAATATGAGTTCATCAGACTAAGCTAACATTCATGGTTATAATATGTTCAAACAGGGCTATATCAAATTGGAAAGACCTCTAAATGTTGTAAGATAAATTATTAAAACCACTGTTCCAATTAAAAATTGATAACATTCCAAACTGAGAAAAAGGTTCACAGGTTATGATGAATGATTGCGTTCATACAAGTCGTTTGCAAAAAACAAAGCAATTCGAACAGCACTGCAATCATAGACATATATGTATAGATATTATCATTCGATTAAAATTTCGTTTTGTATGATGCCTTGCTATCCCAGACACAGGAAAAACAATATACATCATTTAGGAATTATAAAAAGTCACAGCATAAAATGGTTGGTAAAATTACTACTGGAATCAATCAATCAAAAAGCACTACAACAGGTTAAATCAAAAGCCAATTGATTAAAAGGTCCAATTAAATGACAAAAACCGAGTAGAAACCATGTGCGATTTGCATCTATGTATCTGCAGGTCTCACCAAGGGCACTGCTTCACATTCTGATATGCAATAATTAATTTAGCATCATTAAAACACACGATCAGTTCAAAAGTCCCCGACTTCCCCGCCCCGAAAATCACTAACACGATCTGTTTATATCAACTGTTGCCTATCATTTTGTACAGCCGCCCAGGACCTCAACGTCCCAAGTATAAACTACAAGTAAAGTGTTGAACAATAGCACATTTAATGTGTGTATTCCTCTCTCCGTGCATAACATGTAAAATGCTTAGATGGCGT
Source organism: Armandia brevis (assembly GCA_035585475.1). NCBI lineage: Eukaryota > Metazoa > Annelida > Polychaeta > Opheliidae > Armandia > Armandia brevis. The sequence continues at coordinate 12,943 of JAXGGS010554358.1, read as the reverse complement.
GCATTCTGATTCATCTGTAACTCCGCCTGTGAAGGCAACAATCTATAACGATTTTAATCAAATTCCTGCTGCTACTCCAGACTAGATGATCACTTTGAAAGTCTGTTGTAAGTCCTTCGCCAAGATAATGTGTGCTTGCATACGTGCGTGTCGGTAGATTTAACAACACCGTGAGGTTTCCATAGTTGTACACATTAGACATATAATAAGTAAATATTAGAGATCAGTGGTTATGTATAATCCGTTGCCATTGGTTTTCCTTGTGTTGTAGAAGAGATGGTTTGGTTTTCCTCTGGTAGTAAGTAACAGTTTAGTTGTTGGGTTCTTAGTATGGACGACTGTTTTGGCGAGCCAAGGTCCGTTGACTTGCCGACCTGGTGGGGCCCGATTGTCATCGCAACATTTGCCTAGTAGTACGGGTGTGACTGGACCGGCTGAAAAATAACGATAAAATAGCAATATTAATAATCATAAAAAGCTTCAAAAATAGCATTTGATTTATACCAACATACATGTACCGGTACATACAAAAGCTAAGCAGTTAATTTACGGTATACCACGACAGAACTTTTTGTGAGCTGTGCAAATGTTAAGATCTAATAAATAAACAGACCATAAATGGGTACGCTTTATAACCTCATATTGACGCTAATTTAATATGGCTACAGACTAGTCAAAGTGACTGATGAATCAAGTGGTGAACCTGAACTGTGAGGGGTCAGTTTAAGCAAAGTGAACAGCGTAATCGTAACAAACAAGCCAGTAACATACAATAACCAGGAGAGTGTCAGTCATAGAATATTTATGATTTCACCGAATCCGCCTCGCGCACAGGTGATTACACCCATTTTATATAGCGACTAGATAAGAGATAACGAGCATTGTGTGATTCAAGCGAGGATATATGACTATCGCTTTTAAAAAATCAAGAGTGAAGTGCATAATTTAATATCAAGAAATAATCAATATCATGGAAATAAAATTAAGACATCCGCAGCATTAAAAGTACGATTATTTTGTTTCACCCCAAAGCGCATTACACCGGTAGTTGTCCCCATGCTTAAGAACAGATCCTCGAGTAACGTTCAATTCGTTTCGATGGAAATCTTAGCTGATACCGAGCATATAATTAGCATGATATTTCACGATTTGCCCTACCCATGCAGCTATTAAGTGCGACTAGATGCACCGAATTCTAACACCGAATGTTCTCTACGAAGTGATTTTCCTTGCACCGATAAATTTGCTGAATTATTCTCTTAAGATTATCAGCTGTAGCAAAGCCAGACAAACGAGACGAGATTTCTGCAACCTTCCAGAGGTTCCCCAGGAGATGAAGAGAATATAGGCGGTTTGACAAAAGCCATCAAGTGTGCTGACATAGAAACACTCTGGTGAAACACGTGGTGATATATTTGTACATGTATATTGGTATATCGCTACTACGTGGTGGTGGTTCGCGTTACTAAGGGTCCTCCCCGCGCAGAGAGACTTACTCTGTGATGAGAGACTAGATGGGAGTTGTTCAGGCGGTTCATAGCTGATGCAGTGGTCGAATACTCAGCAGTGTTAAATGTACCACTGGCTGATCGCAGCCAATATGGGGTGGAGCCTGTTACCGCAAACTCCCCTGGCCCATTTTGTAGTAGGGGATCCATGCTATAATGAGATAAGGCGAAAAGCTGCAGTATTAGCAAAAATATCTGATGTTTTTGTTCATTAGTGAAATTCTGCTGATGACACAAAGCACGCTGTCGTTGGTGGAATGAATGATGGAGAAGTGGCTCCCGGTGGATGACTCCTTATCATTCAAAAAAATATTCTCCCAACGCCCAAAACCAGGTAGGTCAATCAAAAACAAACCGGGTTATTTTTATGCGGAGTGAGTTAATTAGTTTGCACATAATCAAGAAGAACAAGCGACAAGCAAAGTTGCAAGACTTCGGCGACTCATGATTGTTTTTCACACCGAGCGAGGTAACATAAAAGGAGAGAACCAGCATCCAATTTAATTAAACATGGATTCAACAACATTCAGGCCAGTAGGGTGCAAAGTGATTCGAATGTATATATGCATAACACTAGATCATATCAGTATTTCATTGAATCGCAATCAAGGCAAAGTGGAAGTTGTGAATCGGGTTTGCAGCTCTACTAACACCAACCTCAAAGGGTTGAATCGTCCACGGTCACTGCAGATATAAGGGATGACTCTTAGTCATGTGAGGAAGGGATAAAATGTATATATCAAATCAACGCTGGTACATGACTCGAACACGTTGTACATTGAAGGACATAGTACATGTACATGTAAATATCGCATTAAAGGTTTGCTATCCCAGATAATAAAAGAAAGTACCGAGTGTATTTCACATTAATTCTCAGTATATGAAGTACTGTATATGGGAGAATGGAGAAGTTATGACAACGAGAAATATTCGTCAACTGTTTAGTTCAATAATGTTAGTCAATGGAACAGGATGTGGTAGATTATTGTTGAATTGAGAAAGTAGATTCATAATCAACAGTGTACTTCAAATCAAATGTTCAAATATTTTATAAATACACATCGCAGCACTGAATTATCTCACTGGCGTCGAAGATCCATTAGTTCTATATCAAAATAAATTGACCCGCAACAGTTAAAAGTGTGCGAAATCTCCTATCTACAACCCATGTTGAAATTAACTTTAATCCCTTCGATCTCAGTGACCCTTGCTCCTGCGAGGCGTAGTCATAACGGATACCGATATGGTATATCCGCGACGATGGAAAACATCAAATCATACAGACATACCTTACAAAGCATTAAACGCATACACCTTATTCCCCCTGTGGAACAGACTAAGTTGCATGTTTATGTGCTGCCAAAATTAATACCTTCATTGTCCTACTTATTGGTAAAAAATCGCAGGTAATTTTTCACCAATCGTGAATTTGGTTGATTAACACTTAGGTGTGAGTGAATGGGAAACTGCAGCCCATGGATAAGATGCGACATGCATAAGATAAAACTCCTACTATTGCCTGCAATAACTGTAAACTTGTGGTGCTCAACAAAACGGGATCGGTACATTGCACAAAAAAAATACGTTTATAAGAATTTACCATGTCTCTGATAATGTTATATGAAGCGAAGCAAGATTAAAATTATTCGTAAAAATTGTGTGCTTCACTCTTGCTGTTTGTCTACTTTCTAAGCGTGTGCATTTGAGCTGATCTAATAAAGCACTATTTGTATTAATTTGTTTGAAAAGGTAAGTGCCATATATTGAAATGCTGATAAGTAAATTAACCTTTTTCCAGGTTTTTCTGATTTGCTCCTGTAAACATTTGTTGATTATTTTAAAAACAGTTATAGGATTTCTGTTCAAAGTGAAGCTGAAGTTTAAGAGTGTATGTACATTTATATGACAGCTACGTAACTATGGTTCATTTCCCTACACATAAACATTATCAACAGGTACGATGACTACGCGTTCGTGCGGATTTTACTTACGTTTTGACTGATGAAGCCGAAGACGGAGAGCTGTGACGGAGTACACGTTTGGATCCGGCAGACGTCGCTCCTGTGAGGTTAGTTGTAGTTGACGAAGACTTGGTCTTCAGCGGATTCACAGACTGTGCGCTTTTGGAGGCCGTGGAACGGAAGGGCTGGGTACTCGTTCGTTTATGTGCTTTATCATCATACCTGCAAAAAGCATAGGACAAATTAGTAATTATGGAACCAAAGAACAAAATTATGATAAAAGCACATGACATACATTGCACGTATCCTGATAATTAGTTCGTGTTCATATCATTACCGGTAGTTCGTGAATAAGTACGACGTGCACGGATTTTGGCACAGCTTATTTTCGAATCAACTGATCAACGAGTAAATAATTTAGTTAAGAGATAGCGGAGATAGGAGTAAAACTCACGACATGGCACCAGTAGTAGCTGACCTAGCGTGTTTCCTCTGCATCTTGAGCTGATTTAACCTGTCACCCTGTGTCATGATACCTTTAGTGTTTGCATAACTCTACAAAGGAAACGATAAACATAATTTAAGATAATTGAATGATGCAATTTTTCAATCATTCCACGAGAGAATTGACATGTATATCATCATATAAGATATGTATCTTACTTCTCCGCCTTCGTCGAAGCCGATTTGTTTTGAGTACCCATCATATTTATCCCTGTTGTCGGCATCATTGATGTGCATGTCGTCGACGCCGCTTAGGATGCGCGAGTAGTCTGGCTTTTCACGTAAACGCTCGCGATCTTTCTGCTTGGCTCGGTGGACGTCACCCTGCATCCACAGCCAGCTCTGCTTCCTAAAAATACATCAGAATATGAATACAAGCGCCGGTGGGAAACTATCGTAAGCCGAACTTAAATTTCTGGAAGATTTCCCATAATAGATAGGGGTGCCGGTTGTGAACATGGACAAATACAGATGCATATCTTTTGCCTTAGGCGTTTTTTTTAATGTGACTTGTATATTGAATTAGAGGTGTTACTCATAAGGAATTTATGGCAGTTTATATACTTTACTGGTAATAGTAAAATAAGCCATGTCTACTTACTCTTCCATGTAATGCTGCTGTGGACCAATAATTGATCCGGGACGACAGATCCTGCACCAAGCTATACATTCTGCAGCAGTGAATTTATAGTGCTTCATCATGTAACCACTGATGAGAGTTCCGGTCCGACCCAACCCAGCTGTAAACCAAAATGACAACAACGTCAGTAACAATTACCGTACATAGTTATCTGACAGCAGTTCAAGCAAAAATTATCGGTTAATTTACCGGACGGTATTGTACTGTTATTATATTCGAATGGAGTGCAAAGTCATCATACCTTTACAGTGCACAGCAATAGCTCCTTTAGCATTCTCACTAAGCTCCAGAAACCTGTTGAGAATGTTGTCGCTGGGGGTTGACCCGTCGATGAAGAACAAGTCATAGTGATCAAAGCCCGCATCAATGAACCGCCGGGCGTCGTAGATTTTCTTGTTCAATCGCACGATTGAAGTCACGTTGTGCTTTCTGAAGTAGGGGAAGTAAGCCTCGGGTGCGTGGAGAGGATAGCCTGTGGGGAGAAGAGACGACCATAAGACAGGTTCAGAGCAACGAAACGATATAGATACTGTAGATCCCATCTGTAACGCGGGCTTAGCACAACTTTATTTAGTTTTCTACTTGGGTAGAAATATTATAATGAGCCAATATGAAACTTCAGCAAAAGCTGCTGTGAGGTTGGTTCCCGTCACCCGCGTTATAATGAGGGTCTACCGTATCACACCCGAACATGGCTCCTGGGACAAAATTAACATACGAGACAAGAATTAAAACTACTTTTTGTACTTTAGTATAGAGTCTGTTGTAATCTTGGGCGATATGTATAACAATTTGTTTGCTCAGAGTTAATAAAACTGTAGGGCTCTGTTTGACTGGGTTGCTGCACCATAAATTGATCTGACATTGCTGGAGATCCTCTCTGTAATTGCAGGAAATATTTGGGATAGACACGAGTCGATCCCAATGTTTACACAGCATGAACAAATACGGTTTGTCTTAACTCTTCAGATGGATTATTCACACAAAAAATGACTACCCGACAGTCGATTTTCTTCATATGAATTTACAAGCAAATAAAAGTGCGCGACTAATACAGTTGGCCTTGGCCACTTAATTGTGAAAACTAAATTATTAAGGTGATCTGATTAGCTTAGATCCTACCATGGTCAATCTTTGACACTGGATGAGGTCCGCTAAATGCTATGAACTTTTTCGGTATTATCCAATTAATGTCACCATTCTCGACCCTCTGTCGGCATAGCAAATAAGGTTTTAAATATCAGAATGGGACCAATTCATATAATCACGGAAAAGAAGCGCCATAGCGAGAGAGAACAGTGGAATTGGGTGGAAGCTTTCGAGCAATCTTGTGAACGGAAGTGTAGCAGAATTGATCGAGCTAAGCAGCTTTCGCATAATGGTTTCCACGCGTCATGTAAGCCAAGACAATATATGATTTAATGATTTATAGTGTAAGTTGCAGCAGACACGAAGGCCTACGTAAAGTGAGAGTGTGCATACACCCACAACATGCATATGATAAGGTAGTAGGGTAAATCGCGTCATACTTACTCCCTGAAATATGAATACATGTACATGTATGTCCAAGCAAGAATGTAACAAAAAAAAAGAGCAAAAATAATTTACCATTTTCAATCTTGCTCTTCGGATGAGGACCGCAGAAGGCAAGAAACTTATTGGGAACAATCCAGTTAAAGTCTCCATTTTCCACTTTCTGTAAAAGTGTTACAAATGCAACAATCATGCAGTGTTCGGCAGTGATGAAAGCAAGCTCGTGGTGATTAACACAGAGAGGCGAAACATTGTATACACGAAGACGAATCTTCACATTGACTGCCCTTATAATTGTATACTGTATTTGTGTATGATAAATTTACTTACAACGTATCATATATGCTTTTAAGCGACAATAAGAAAGGACAGCGGTTAATTATATTGCCAAGGGCTTTAAACACTTCTTACTGGCGACAATTTGTTCGGTATTAAAAGTACATGTATGGTGTTATCATGGATCGTTAGAAAACCTGATAGTACATGTAAGTTATTGGAAAATCTTCATATTAGTCATCACATTGGCTGTCTATTTGCTCGTAAGCTAATGTGATACGGCACGCGGCGAATTAGAAAATATAATGAGCTAACTGGGCATGATAAGAGCCCGCTTATAGATATCGGTATGTGGTATCATATGATCCTATTCACAGAATTCAGCCTCGACAGTACAAGTGACGCTGTATGGACGTGTCCGGTCAACACATTTCTCAATCATAATTTCATGATCAATATCATCGAGGGTTTGCGTTGTCTATCTATAATCAGTTACGAGAAATTTTGGCGAGTGTTGCCAGCTTCGAGCTAATAAACAGCCAATAAATATCGTTTAGCCAAGGGGAATTCTTACCTCATAATGTTCATACTCGTCTACGTCAAAAGTTTCAAAGTTAAAGAAACCATTTTGCAGAGCCTGAAAGTCGAGAAAAAAAATGTCAAGGGGGGATAACAGGTGGACGACCTCCCAATCGTATATAAACAGCCCATGGGGAAAAGAAAATACAAAAATTTAGGTAAATTTGTGGATAGCTGGTTTCTAGCCTGGTAACATTTGTGTTACTTTGGCACACATTTACTGATATCTGCCCCAGGGAGTCAATTCCCTCCGACTTAATGCCCCGGTGCGATTGGCGGCTCATTGAAGTGGCTCAGGGGAAAGATTGAATTTACAGCAAACAAATTGTTTTTTCTAATGATCTTACGCTGATGGCTCGAGGTTGTTGGAACTAGTGAAGTCCACGATGGAGGTAAAACATTTAAAAGGTGATTTCATCCAGAATTTACGGATGTGCTTCAACACATTCATCAGGATTGCAGTTCAAATAATACTTACTTTATTTATACCATGTAAGCAGTCTAACAGGGTTAGGTTATATGTACATGTGCCGAAAGATGCATCCCTGAAAAATAAACAAAACTTTCGTAAAAATCAATACATTAAAACTCATAAATGAGACATATGGTGCAAGATCAATAATATCGGAGCAGAAAATGTATTGCGCATTCTAATTTATTGCTCATAAAATGTGGACTTCTCTTTTAACTAGTCGGTATTTTTTGACTCGATCCCTGTATTCAATTGATTTATTGTGTGTGGTAATTGGCGATGATGATATGATAAGTTTGCTTGTCTACGTCGTATGTATCAAGCTATAGATAATTTGATTCATAAACAAGGCAACTTTATCATCATCGTGTCAGGGACATAGCTAATCGGAAACTTGTTGAACCGGGGTAGGTATTCAAAGTGATTTGAGGAGGTCAAAATCCATCGCTGATACTGATAATGTTATTCAGTATTACAGATATCATGCATCGACATAAGTTCGAGGAGAAACAGGTCGGCATACATCGAACATGCCTCTAGCTGGAAATTACAGGAAACCGTCGGAGACATTCATTGCCAGGCCCTAATTGACTTAGTCCGGCATATTTGGCATTACCTTAATATTTCAATACATATGTCTAAGGTTATCGGTACATGTATATGCACATGTAGTAGACTCTTATTCTGTATGTAAGAAACATTCCTAATCGAATATAAAACGTCTAGACAATTGATATATTTAATTAAATACAGCGTTTTAGTATAGTATCCATTGTCTTAGCGTACGTGTGAAACACCATAACGGATAAAATGTATAGGATTCAAGGATTCAATGACGATTTACTACGGTACAGTTAATACAACCATGCCAGTAATATAATATAATGCTGATCTTCGTTTAAGTGTATCAGAGCTACTTAATGACTTAAGTAACAGGTAGGTATTTGGTTGGGATTTTAAGCGGGTTGCTCCAATACGTTGATATGTTTACTTAGAGCAACGTGCCCTGCCAAGTGACAGACCTGGGTTCTTAGTGCCACATTTGATCTCACTCGGTGGGTAAACCATTCAATGACTGCATTATGCAGTCTTTAGCGACCGTGTTGTGTGCGTTTACCATATCAAGATAACACAATGCTTCAACGCACGTATTTGAGTTAGAGCCTTAAGGTATATCGCCAATGTACATTCTTAATTTCCTATTCTCGCATGAACTTTAGTGCTGATCAATAATCAATTTGATCGCAAGTCGGTGAATCGGTTTATTAGTGCTGTATTCTCACGACCTGGTTTGACAGAGTTCCGTTAGACACTAAGGCATGGGTATACAGGTTTACCGTAGCAGTAGACCATGCGCCATATCTCAAAAGGGGAGACGTTTTTATTAACTGTGCAGAAATAACTACGAATGAAAGTACCCGATAAGACAATCTTACCTGAAAGGCAGAAATGGGGGGTTCGACCCTGCTACCAATGGCCTATATGCTTCCTCTGGAGTTTTTTTCAGGTAAATTATCTGAAAAGGAGAAATATTGTTACAACAACCGGTGATCATTAACGATGTATAGGTGTCGTTGTCCAGCTATTACAATAATAAAATCATGAATGCGTTGTTAATTTTTTCGGATAGAAGGTCCACCAGGATTCCGAAGAATTGTTTGAATCTCATCAAGTAAACGGAATCGTTTGAATAGCAGCATCTTTCACACAATTACTAGTTGTGGAAAAATAGGGAAGGTACATCACGATTTGTGTTTTATAAATAAGCTTTATCTTATGGCAATAGGGAAAAGACAGTTAAGACGATATAAATGTATACAATGCACAAGTACATGTACCACAATTTGCCTTTATGTTTCCTTTTGGTTTGACTACCAGCAAGTGGAATTACAAATGTATATAACATGCATTCATTAGCGATTCAAATGGGCTACAGTCCCAATAAACCTTTAAAATGTGTCAGATAACCTTTTTGACGATGGTATCTAGTGCACACAAAATATTGTTTGTTCATAAAAAGTTTTGACCCACCGGTGCAAATGTTAAAAAGTTAGGATTTTAAACCATGTTATTTTCGGTACAGTGAATTTTGATTTGCAAGAGTGACCACAAATAATGGAAACATATTTTGCAATTAATAGCGACGACATAAGGCTCAGCTATTTAGGTCTACTTAATTGCTTGGAAACTTCGGGATAGATTTGACGAAATTTGCATCCACCTGATTGAGGGACCGATATGACATCGAATACCGGTAATTGTACATGCAGATATCAATATTGCGCAGAATGTCTGATTAAGCGTGTTTGAATTAGCTTCCTGCCTTCAGTTTCCTCTCGCGGTAACTTGTAAATGCTTGTTTCGATGAAAATTGTCCCTTTTCCATCACCATTAGTAAGCTTAACAGAATACAAGTAGCTGAGAAAGCGATGATAACCTGGCCTAGAGCCAGGCCAGAGTCGAAAACACGGTGAAGGTGGAGACCAATCAATGGCGAAAGTCTGTTTTGGGCTCGGAGCCAAGACAACTACTGGGACATCTAAACATCAATACTGGCAAAGCGACCAACGGTTTGATCTATAAATGAATTGGGTGTACCAGGTGAACACATTGGCGCTAGAGATTCCCTTGGTAAACGCAATGGGTGTTATTTTTTTTTGCCGATCGCATGTTGTCTGTGCCTTACGAAACCGTATGAGCCTGCCAATTAAACGCAGTAAAACTTGCTACAAAACAGTACAGGATGTCAAACTGTCATGGTCACCTGTTGAAGCTCCCGATGGCTGCACATGAATAAAAGTCCTACCGATACCAACAAAACCAGGCTACAAAATAAAGTGTTTACTTACAGCGTATGCTCCTATGAGAAATGCAGCATTGGCACGTTTTCTAGCATCAAAACTGGTGTAATGAACAATCTTTTTCTTGGCCAGGGAAAATGACTGAAACGAACGCATGCGATATAGTTAATTTCAATCAATATTGAATTTAATACTGGCGCAAAATGTGCAATGAAATTAATGAACAAAGATTAGCTTACCTTTAATTTTTTGTTTAATTTGCAGCAATATCGGTAAAGCATTGCCATATTGAGTGGCCCGAAGTCTGCGTAAAAACTAAATAAAGATACAAAAAAAGGGAAAGTACTGAGATGCGTCATTCTAATACCGTTCATTGGGTAATGGTTATCTATGACCCTGTATTAAGGTAGATCGAAATAGATTCATCAACTTTGAATTGAGTACGTAGATAGTCATAATTTCAATTGTAAGGAGATCAATTCCTACCTTTCGTACACGAGCTCATCGTCTACACAGAAGTAATGAGTATGAGCAGTGGACCTTGGCTTAGATCTCAGGGTGGCAAAATATAGACGGTCTGGAATTATAAATTTCTGTAGTAAATACGCGACATTTTAAGTGCATATTGGCTATATTAATTTTACATGTCTAATGGTCATCAACATTAAAGTCCTTCATAATTATAAACATTGTAACTCAAACATCAAACCTTATACATAGTGGGTTTTTTTTTTAGTACCATGGTAAACAAGAAATGCACAACTGGCCAATCATGTACCAGTATGGGTATGTGTATTTCCTCGACCTGACCAACTTAGACTAAAAGTGGATCTCAGTATAAAAGTGACCTAATTATCGTGTTGAACATGGATCACATTGAAATCTAATTGTTCATAGGGTGAACTACAAGAAGTAATCCATTGTCCGGTTTAAAATAAATAAATGAATGCCCTCATTGTAAACACACAGTTTTTGATATACAAGTAACACAGGTTGGTTACACGTACACACAAAGTTCACAATTTGAAAGTTAGAACTCGAAGAGGTTCAACATGGTGTATTCACCGACCGTAGATTTACAAAGTTCGACAAATGGAGAAGAAGAAGCCAAGATTGTATTTAATACTAACCTTTGATAAACTCCGACGCACTGCCGATAATATCATTCTCATCGGCCATCATATTCAACGCGAACGAAACAATTTCAACCTAACTTCCCAACACAGCGATATCCCTGATTCTATCCCAGTGGTAAATATGGATCACAACACGGCTACAACTTTGTATTTCGCACGATTATTGGGTGCATTTATCTCCCCAAATGTTTGTAGATAAAATGCCGTGTATAAAACCTTCAGAAATAAAACAATAAAAGAAAAAACGGTAAAAATAAACGTATCACTGATCAGTCTTTCCTGCCACGATCGGCCATGTTTGAAGAAATTGGAAGGTCAGTGTACTCCAGTCACATGACTCGTAAGGACCAATGGCAACTATTGTAGGAAAGGTAACCATAGTGAGACTCGGCGGAACCAATCAGACAGCTTGTTGTCATCAACACATAGAAACATGAACATGTGTGTCTCGGCACATGAAAACAAACTGTGAATACACATCTTTATCAGATTGTATCAAACTAGGATATGGACGTCAAAATCTGTTCTTCACACGAAAAGGATTTATTAAAGGTGTGAGGTACAATTTGTCGTTTGATAGCTGGGAATCCCATCAAAATAGCCTTGTAAAGTAAACTAGAGATCTGTGAATTTGATGTGCACACTGTTTTAATATATAAAGATAATGTAAAAAATGGGGAAAAAATGTATAATGTTGTGTATGTATTTTAAAGATTATAAAGACACTTTCATTAAAGGAAGGTGCACTCCTTGTTGCAAACATATTGAGGATCATAATTGTATAACAAACTATCAATTAGAAGTGTTATTTGCTAAACTATCTTGAATAAAAGTTAATTAGAAATGAATACAGAAATTATTTGTTTATATCAATGGCCTACTTTACTTTGGTCTCCAAATAAAGGAAACAATTACTTAACTGAGAAATGAAAGATGCTAGTGTTGCGCTAACAACTGTTGCGATATCAATTAAATTGTAGGCGGTCCAAAGTAAGGGTTCTCTTTATTAGAATTAAAACTTGATAATTACTGTTTAATCCATTGAACTAATATTGGAACAATATCTGATAATTTTTGCCATAATTTTTTTGTATCCAGCCACTGAAGTCGCTATTCTCACGTTTTAAAAGTTAACGAATTAGTTGTTTGTATTGTCAACATTTCCCGGTAATAATAAACATAATCAAAAATGAAAATGAATGTATACGATTAAAACCCCTACACTCCGACCCCAATTCCCGACATGCGAATGAATCGTAAATTGATTAACATCGGTACACATCTAGCCTATGAAATGTTAAGATGTGAAAGCTTCATTTCAATCACAAATTAATTATGGCTTATAATTTATCGAACCGCATTTATGGAATGTAGATGGAAGTATAGCCTTCTCATTATTAATATTTAGATGTAAAACATGATTATCATAATGATTTTCAAGATGAATCACTTTAGTAGACGCGATAAAACTACTCTGAGCACCTAGCTAGGTAATGCTCTATGGACCGTGTGATTAACCGTCTTTGAATAACA
>JAXGGS010554247.1:0-10625 GCA_035585475.1 Armandia brevis | reverse complement strand
CGGAAGTAAGAAGAGAGGTGTGTGATGGAGCGGAAGTAGGAAGGGAGATGTGTGATAGAGCGGAAGTAGGAAGAGAGGTGTGTGATGGAGCGGAAGTAGGAAGAGAGGTGTGTGATGGAGCGGAAGTAGGAAGGGAGATGTGTGATAGAGCGGAAGTAGGAAGGGAGATGTGTGATAGAGCGGAAGTAAGAAGAGAGGTGTGTGATGGAGCGGAAGTAGGAAGGGAGATGTGTGATAGAGCGGAAGTAGGAAGAGAGATGTGTGATAGAGCGGAAGTAGGAATAGAGATGTGTAACAGAGCGGAAGTAGATAGAGAGAGATGTGATAGAGAGGAAGTAGAAAGAGAGATGCGTGATAGAGCGGAGGCAGAGAGAGATGTGGGATAGAGAGGAAGTAGAAAGAGAGATGCGTGATAGAGCGAAGGCAGAGAGAGATATGCGTGATAGGTAAAGTTTTGCAGGAATTATAACATACCAACCACCGACATAAACACCCGCTAGTTATAATAATTCACTTCACTTTTGTAATAATATAATTGCAGGAATGTTAAGTGACTGTAGGAATCCCATGGAAAATATAAAATATAAGTTTTCAAAAATAAATGAGAAGGAGCCTGAACTGTGCAAGCTGTACCCACCTTTGCGCCTGATCCTGAAGTGGATGGTGTCGGTTGTTTATTGCACGAGATTTTATGGTCTATGTACGAGCTACAATAACCAAAATATAGGATAAATAAATATGAGATGATTGTCGTGCATAATTGTCAGGCACTTAAAATAAATAGGTGAGATTGATTCTAAAATAAAAAACTACCTATATTTTCCTTCCCACGGGCAGTCAGGGCAAGTCACGGTCATGTCCTCTTTCATCATTGCACGGAGAACGCCGATATCTTCTGGGTAAAGGTCGCCCGCAACAAAACGTGAACAATCCCTAATGTTCCTTTCTTCCACGCATCCAGGGCAAATCTGCTGTTCAAGCAGACAACTGCGACAAAATCTGCAATGTGCGCTTGAGTAAAATCAGGGACCAAACATTTATCTTACGTGATAGGACGGGATAATTTCTCGTCCGCATACCGTATCACATGGAACAAATATAGCATCGCACACATATTATCCAAATCTCTATCTTGTCCATCAGTGTTATTGCTTATATCTTTGCACTGACATTGTCTTTGTGAATATGAACCAATATTAACGACGCCTGCACTTTTATATACAGTGCTAGAATCAACATGAAAACAATAATGATACATACTTGTGCGAACAGGGGCTCTGAACAGGTTTCCATAATGCATTCTTGCAAATAGTACATCGAAATTTTGGATTAATTGTACCTCCTTCCGCCATGGTGGCTTCGTGGTTATTTCAGTTCCTGCAATCGATAAGTCGGAGATTAACGGCAAAGGAAATTCCCGTGATCTACGCTGGATACAGCCCCCGATTTGTGTACGTTTTGGTCAGGTAGCCACCTCTTTCAGATAATTACTGATTTTAGGAAATTGTAAAAAATATGTTTGTTGTAAACCACCGACGGCGCGACATAAAAATGCATTTTCCGAAATCAGCAGAGACCCCATTTAGATCTATAGTTGAAAAAGTATATCAACGGTTTTGAAGTGTACATCAAGTTTACATGTACAAATGAACATATTTTTCATCTTAAACTAGCTTTGTGGTACTGCGTGGCACTGGGAGATAACAATAAGGGGGCAAGTGGGTATGGGAGATAATTACAATTATTTCTGCTCCCGGGTAGGATCGGACCTGGTAGCTTGTCACTTGTCACACCTTACCTGGCTGTGACACTGCACAGGTACCAGGTTTCACACCTGGATATTGCACAGGGGGGGGGGGGGGATAAGAGGCCACTGATCGCCGGCCTCCTCACTCATCCTGTCGGCTTGCTGCCGGAAGCTCTGTGTCACCCTGCATTGGTCGAAGCCACTTCTCAACACTAGCCTCCCCAGGTCCACCCGCGTCTGGGCTATCAAACCTTGCCCATTTCACAGCTTCGCCTCACACCAAATGAGGCGAAGAGGGCCGACCCAGTCCGGGGCCTCAGACTTGGTCAAATTCAGGTGAGGCGAGATAGTATCGCACTTGAGGCGAAATTGTACACCCTTGCGAGGCGAAGTCGTCGGCCAATCATGTGAGGCGAAGTGGGAGTGAGGCGAGATCGTACCAATGCTCTAGATACATACCTGAAACTGCGTGAATGACTCAATAGGTTAGATGTGAATGCACTGCCTTATATTCGAGGAGTGTTTACTGTTGACTTAGAACTGACCAACGTGGCCAGTCTCGCTGTAATGGTCTAAAGATTTATTTGATAAATCACTCTTGTCACACAATTTTCCCTGACTTGGTTTGAATGACATCTATCATTGTTGAGCAAAGAAGAATGGAAACCACTGCTTCCGAAGACGTTTCGAAAACCATGGTAAGCCAAATATATGACATGAACAGACGTATACCATTAATCTATCGGCCAATAGTTGTAGCTCGTAGTTAATTTCTTGTATTTTTTTCACATTATCTTGTATCAACTAATTTAACAGCGTTAGGGCCGAGTCATCATTTACCAATTCTGTCCCTCCCACTAGTCTGTAAAATAAAACGTTGACTCTCCCTAACATAATTTCACAAATAAATAATCATAAATGTATTTCAATATTCAATAAACATTGTTTATTCCAGTGTAACTATGAAGTAGTAGAATGTTTTATACAGTCATTCATTAAAATAAACATGTCAGTTTAGTTGAACAGTGAATTATTTCACAGATGGTTTTTAGTCACTCTCATATACTTTGTAGTGATGAGTGCAGTATATGTCAAAAGTTTGATAGTTGCAAAATTGGGGATTATGTGATGAGAAGCAGAAAGCTTGCATATCATACACGAGAATCTCCCAATGAATTGTCATTAGTGTGATTCTCCAATCTCTTAACCTTTTCATGATGCAAAACATTTGGATCTTAGCTTTGAAAGTATGCATAGAATGAGTTATAGTGCATATATTTATGAGTAACTGTTGGTTTACAGTATAATCTGTCCACAGTAACCCATCTGGGGACAGGTTAATTTTAGTGTCAAGAAAGCGCAATCCAATGAGTAATTTTAGCAAAAGGAAAAGATTTGCCGTTCTGACATTACATTTAGTCGAGTCATTTGATCTTCCACATTTTCAACTATGAAATGGAGAGGGCTCCTTATAGTGATCAGATATTTTTTTTAAGCTTTCATTTCGTAGTCAAGGGAATACATTCATGACCACGACAGCTAATCATTTGTCTGCTTTTTTCCATTTCATTATTCTTATTATCAAATGGTTTCATAAAATTTCAGTTCACCTATAGCTGTCTATTTCCGGCACTTATTTGGAAAAACATCGACGGTAAGCATACATCACATTTTATATGTAATCAATCGTCACACTTTATAAGGTAACTTTGATTCGTTTTGTATTCATCTTAGCAGTTTTTTTGTTCACAGTTCTGAATATTATGTTCGGAAATATACTACGACATCTCAATGTGTCTGCATTCATGGCGGAAAAGAAAGCAGAATATCAGTGCACAATTTGCAGAGATGCTCTTGTTAATTCTTATCAAATGGCTTGCGGTCATAGGTTCGTACACATTGATACCCCAAGTTGGTCAGACCAATCCTTAGCAGATCGGCCTGCAGTAGAGTAACCCTTTGTTGCAAACCAATGTATACAAAAGTTGCGCATGTTGTGTGCCAAACGTCTGAGCCGGGACTGGGATTTGAATTATTAAGATGGGGGATGGAAACTACAGATGTCATTTGCTTAGCCCTAGATATTGAATGGTTTGCATAATGGTGTGCATGGCAGTTGCTAACGTTTGGTCTTGTAAACTTTTGCTCCCGTCACTTGTACTATGAATACTCGACTCCAGCATAAGAAACTACTAGTAGTTATTAGTAGTGTTTCACGATTTGTTGTTGTTGGAATTCCACTTCCGCCAATCTGCGCACGCATCTCCATGTTATGGAGATGCGATTTTCTGTCAGACCATGTTAATTCATCGAATTAGAAAAAAGTAGAGCAGTTATATACACTGCGTGTGTACCAATAATCTGAGGACACCAACATCAATCTTACAGGTAGAAGCTTTTTGTTAACAACTCCCCCGAAATACAAAATTCGAGAAAAAGTCAATGGTACGGTATATATTCTATCCCCACCACAGCACCATGACCTTGCATTTGGGCAGGCGTTGTAACAGGTTTCTCTTATGTTGGGGTCGAGTAATATAATAAATGGCAAAGCCATAGCGAGCACGGCTATATATAGATACACCTCCACCTATTATAACTGATTTCGTGGTCCAGTGGTTAGGTGGTACCACTTTTGGACATATGTTTGCCTTACCGGGGTTCGAATCCCCCCGGGGATCGATACTTTTTTTTTTACGGGTTCATTAGGCATCCAGTCGGGTTTTCAAAACACAATTAGGTTTCTTAAAGGAATGTATAGTGAAATTCGTTAACTTTTTGTATGTAATGGCCTCCAAGGGCCTTTAATGGAATAATACTGCAGTCGATACTGAGTGAAGCTTGGCATCTAAATGTTTTTTATGACGTTTTTGGGTCTTGCCAGTGGAAATCAAATCGTGATGTAGTCGTAAAAAATAGATTTGACAAGGTTTAAAATTTTTAGAAGATAGAAAATTATGTTTAAATCCTACACCATTTCTTAAGACACCCTTCACATTTCGGCATGCTAGAACCCTGCGCCCATTATTGACTATTTTGGAAGGGCTTACCAGTCAAGTAGTACCGGATGCCCATTTCAAATTGAATTTCCAAGCCCAAATTGGAGAAAGGGGTTCCGGTATGTAGGAAAATTTACTCGACCATATATCCTTAGACATAAAGAGCTACGCGCTATAAAAAGTTACAGATGTTCTTGATTTATCTTTCATTGAAATATCAATTTTCTAGGCGGTGCAGAAGTTGCGTCGACCTCAATGTCTTGAATTGCAATGGCTGTATTGATGATGGAATATTGCAAGCCCCTTGGTCAATGAAATGCTTCCCTGATTTGGCAATAGATCGAGAAATGAAGTTGGAGCAAATAACCTGTATCATGGCCTGCTGTGACTGGGCTGGAGAGTATGGAATGCTAAA
The DNA here is from genome assembly GCA_035585475.1 of Armandia brevis. NCBI lineage: Eukaryota > Metazoa > Annelida > Polychaeta > Opheliidae > Armandia > Armandia brevis. The sequence goes on along the minus strand of JAXGGS010554247.1, from coordinate 5,464 downwards.
TGATCACCTGGACATGGCGCATGGCCACACTGTCGAATGTCTTCTTGGATGTAAGAAGAAAATGAAAGCTTATGAACTGAATTGGCATCTTCATAGTATCAAAGGGACATGTCCCCGACTTCCATGTTCGTTTGGTTGCAACAGCTTATCGTCTGAACGTCATCAGTACGAAAATATAACAGTCCATTTTGAGAAGCTGAAAGGGGAAAACAAAGCGTTCTTCGGTTTATATGATGTTTGTGAGCTTGAGCAAGTAAAGGCCTGGCAAAATGAGGATAAGAAAGAAGAAATCCTTATGAAGCTCCATCTTTTGTCCAGGCAGGCAGTTGTCAGGGAGAAACAACTACGTCAGAAGCTGCGGTTGATTGCAGGTAACCTGGAAAACCTCCTGAATAGAGCACATGTTATAGACATGCAATTATCAGCATCCATGAGAGACACCAGCAGTGAAAATCCTATCATCAGTGGTTTATCCGGGATTGTGGAACCAGAAAATCAAAAAAGAGGGCATCAAGAACATGTTGCCATTGAAGGAGAGTAACTTCGAGTGCAAGACATGTCAGTCGAAACACAAGTGCAAATCACATTGTTGTACATTGTTATTTGACGTGCCATCAATTGATTTAACATACTTATACAACGACCGCTATCTTCCGACTTCGATTAACAATATCTTGAACAATTCTTATATTTATATGCAACACACATGTTTGAATATTACTATTAATAACTAATTATCTTTTTTTGATCTTAGCAATTTGTGTTTCTTATTCTCTTTCATGTCCAGATAATGCCTTTATGTACCTCATGTATCGTATAATGCATATGGGTAAAATAAATAATTCAGGGTTATTCGACTTCCTGCTGCTTAGTTCATTTTGTATTCAAGTAAATACAATATGTAAACATGAATCCCCTGCAATCAATAGTATATCATGAGAAGAGATTCCAATTTATTTTTGGATCACTCAGTAGACGGAATCACTCTGTATCAATCGAGTTGGGATTTCTATGATACCTATCAAAGCGTTAAATGACGATTTTAAACCTCGCGATCACGATCGCCCTACCGTATTCACTTATCTGTAAGCCCACCTCGGTCGTGATTTCTGTTATTTTATATATCCTGGTAGATCTGGGCATTTACTCATGAGGAAACTTTCTGATTTTCATTCACACTTACCTACATTTTCTACCATAAATGTGATGTTATCCAGTCTGTATTCTTTGCGAGACAGAATTAGACGGTAAAATGTATTTTCATCATGAAAAATACTACACAGTTCTCAACTTTAAGCCTCGTTCAAACTTCTGGTGTGTGAGCGAAACACAAAAACAACCATTCTAAATCTAGGGAGAGCGTTGTTAATTGTGTTCTATTTTTCAATATGAAGCATAGATAATCATCACCCAATATTGATAATTTAGAATACGAATCAGTATTTTGACTCGGCGAACAAATATACCGAGATACAGGATACAGGTATGAATTACATGTATTTGTAGCTCCATCACATAGACTACAAAACTCTCGGGCTTAAATTATCCCTATAGTAAATGCGGCCACGAAACTACTATTGATCGCTGTGACCTACTTTCAGACTGAACACCTATACCTGAGTAATATCCATATATATACATAAAAATAATGATTATCGTTGTAATGAACGAAGCGTACAGAGATATTGACCTAGATATGGCCTACTAAACCGTGTACTGTATAAATCAAATATTCTGCCAGAAACAAAGAATGGATCGATGTTTTAAACAACGTCCTCCTTGATTATAATCTCTCTATACTGAAAACAACGTTCAGGGTGGACCGAAGCTGTTTCTGTAGAACTTCCTGAGACTGTTAACGATGAATTGCCTCTTTTAAATTAAGACTTACTTACAGGTGCGGGTCTAACAGAGTCAGGAATTTTCCCATGAGAGTGCTCGCTTAATCTGCATATATAAGTAGCATACATCATACATCAGATGCATTGTACATACTTTCATCGCAAGTAGTAAACCTGAAGTAGTTAGCGCATCAATGCTCGCTAGGTAATAGAAGTACACTAAAAGTAGAGGTCTCACCGAGATTTGAACTCGGATCGCAGGATTCAAAGTCCTGAGTGCTAACCGTTACACCATGAGACCTGTATAATGAATGTCAAGGTGATAAACGTAAAAATTTGGTATGTTAGGCAGATGTTATTTGAGATAAAGTGGATGAATTTGGGTAAAATTGCAGAAAATTCACCACCTTGCAGAAAATTCACCATCCCTTAAACTGATCGGTCTTGAACCTCAGTCAAACAAGTATACATTGTTAATTCTCTTAAAACTATCACTCGTAAGAAAGTTCAATGCAGTGTTTTATAGAGACACAAGTTTATGGTAAAATATAAACAGAAATTTAGAGTTACATACAATGCCACATACATGTTGTTGTCAAATAATCTGTGAGAGTACAAAAAATTACAATCTTAGCGGTCTCAGATAAAACAGAATGAAATATATATGATAGTTCATGCAACTTAGAAGTATTGCCATATGGTAATAACTTCATGATAGTCGGGAATATTTTGAGGGGGAGGGGTGGAGTCGCATGTCCAGCAAGGGCATGGAATTATTGCTTGAACCATATCAATTAATAATTCTATCGATTTTATATAGCCTCACACAGACCATCACATGGTGCTGTTATATAATCTCCAGCTGTTGTACTATAAATAACACTTGAAAGCTTCTGAGAATATATCGGCATTGCCATATTAAAGAATAATAAATACTTTATCGATAATAACACAGTAATGCCAAAGGATTAGAGTAAGTCCATTATAATATCATGTCATACTTGTATATCCATGCTCAAAAGCAAAAATAGCAACATAAATATACTGAGAAAGTCAGATATGATGGAGGGCACCTCCTTCTCAGAAAACCCCCCGAAAAAACCTGCCGCACCCTCCTTCTCAGGAGCATAGCCAAGCTGTTTTGTCTTGATATACTACAGCTATTCACACGTATCTAGCAGGCATCCGCATAGATGAGCATGTGATAACCAGCCAATAATTTAAACACGTTTTGTGTACTCACGTGTCACAGCCAGAAAACATATCCCCAATATCAGTGTCCAGGGATGTACTGGTATGGCTATACTGATATCCGAATTCTTTTTATGTTGACGTTATTCTAGGTAAAATAAAACAAGTCCAAGATATTCTACGGAATACTTTATGAATGAGCGATCATGACGAAAGTAATACAACGTGCGAAGTGTTCGGAGCCTTTCTGCTTACTGATGGTAATTTTAATTTCGAATAAGGGCGTTTACTTCGGGGAAACACTTTATAGAGATAACAAAGATCTCTGACCAATTACGTTAATCCGCCGGGAGTAAAATCTGACCGGTGCGGGTCACCCGGTTGTGACCGCGAGCGTCACTCGCATTGTGGTGCAGCAAAACACCGGACAACTAAACACGACATAAACAAAGACGCATACATGTTAAACAATACACAAATGTTACACACATTGACGATATATTTTATTGTTCAACATTTTATTCATTTTTTTCTAATTCAATAACTGAACGAAATGTATTTTAAAGTCAGTACGCGACCTTCCATATTACAGTATATATAGACTATGAGTGCCTTATGCCAGCCTCCCGGTATAAATCCCCACCATGGCCTGTGATTGATGATTAAAAACTACTAATGCGAGCGGAGAGTAAACAGTCGCATGACACGAATCTTCTTCTAAAGTTCAGAAGCTGTTTGTGTCCTGATTTTTATTCAAGGTGGCTTGTGTCTGAAATAATGTATAAAAAATATTTCGTGATCGATTCAAAAGAGCTATTTGACGCTTCAATCTCAAACTTTGAAAACATTGTTTGATTTGGTAGATTTGTGATTATCTAACTACAGGATTTTGGGATTCAAAATATTGGTTGACTGATCAAAAATACAGCTCAAAAGGTTTTGTTGATATCAGGTTATACCCTAGTTTGGGACTAGATCTATAGAAATCTTTTGGAAGAATAACACCCGTTTGAATCTGTGTAATTTCCACAACCACATGTACAAGAAATTCAACTGTAAAAAGTAATAAAAATAAAAAATGAATCACACGCTCCTTAAACCAGTCGAAATAAGGCCAAGAGCACTTTGACACAAGGTGAAGCTTTTTTTATCTGAATCGGTAATATTTGTATCGCTCCATATACATGCCATGGACAGTTTTTAAGGTGTGTAAAGTATTACCTCTCCGCTTAACAAAAAGCTGCCGCCAGCTTTAACAAAACCAGGTGGGCTGCATTAAATAAATTAATTGTTTCTCTATTTTTTGTCAGAGAGGGGCTTGTGGACTGCAGGACAAGTTTTTAAAATTTATTTATTCATTTTAGGCCGATCTCCCGAAAGCTGTGGTCGATCTAAGTAAAATCGGAAAATCTGTCTTTCAAAATGTTTGTTTGTCGATGGAAAAGACCAGAAACCCGGAGACATGTTTTGATAAATATATAAATTCCATCAACCTATAGCGCTCGTACTGAAGACAGTTGGCGATGCCAAGCTTCATAGTTGCTTGGTCGAACTAAAATGCTTGATAAGCACGCTTGAATATTAACCCATGGTTATCTGAAATATAAACTTTGGTATTGTCTATGCACATATGTATTTATTGGGTAATTGAATCAATCAGTCATACGGAATATTCAAATGATGTATAATTTGCAAAACAATTAATATGGTGTTTATTCATTAGATAAAAACATAGCTTACATTTTTCTTCGATTACTTCTGTTACAATACGAGGTTATAGTTATAGTTATAGTTATTAATGTTGTTCCTTCTTGTGCCGAAAAAAATTTATGTGTCTAATAAACTTCTGATTGCAGATTTCACACTTATATGTCGATTCTGGGTGTACTTCATGAACATGTCTGATACGACTTACCGTGGATTTGAATATAACTTGACATATTTCACATTCAAATTTTTGATCGGTTTCATGTACAATCAAATGTTGGCTAAGCTGATCCTTCCTACCATATGCAACTCCACAAATATCACAAGTGAAAACAGGTGTATCTGAATTAGAATGAAACAATTTCATGTGTCGTTTGAGGGAGTCCTGCTTCATATGTTTGTGGCATATATCACATTTCTCAACTACATGCACTTTTCCGACATGAACATTCAAATCAGCCCTTCTTTCAAATGTTCTATCACATTGACTACAGCGGAAGGGTTGCTGTCCAGCATGGGCTGTCACAAAGTGATAATTTAGTGTCATCTTATCTGGCAATGTCTCAGTACACAGATGACAAGCCAGTTGAGGACCTCCTTTGTGTCGTTGCTTATGTAATTTAAATGATTGACCAGATTTGAAGATTCTCGGACATTTGTCACATTTGTAACGCTTCTCCTGAGAATGGCTGTTGTAGTGGTGTTCCTTCAGAGCGGATTTATTC
>JAXGGS010553914.1:0-10632 GCA_035585475.1 Armandia brevis | reverse complement strand
TTGTTACTCGATCTGACTCCGGTATGTTATAAGATGGTGGTTTGTTACTCGATCTGACTGAGGTGTGTTATAAGATGCTGGTTTGTTACTCAATCTGACTGAGGTATGTTATAAGATGCTGGTTTGTTTCACGTATACACAGATGACCCTTGCACCTGTCTTGTGTATCAAACCAGAATTACATACAGTACACCCTCGGTATAACGCGGCTACATCGTGTCCGCCGCTGGGGATTGCAATTATTGACTTTATAACGCGGGTCAATGTCGCCTACAGGAATACACGGTAACTCGATATAACGCGGTTTAAGGCTTGTCTCCCCCTACCCACGTTATATGGAATCGTGTATTTTATTAGAACACGTGTTTTAAGCCTGAGAAATGTGTTTTCCGGCGACTCTCCCCTCTTGATTCCTCTGAGTCTCCCCTCACCCAGGTACAGGTGCTCACACAATGAGTGATTGATTACAGGGCGTGGTCGGGTTCAGGTGGGGACAGGTAACCATGGTAACCGTGGACTTACCTGGCCACAGGGGGACACGCACCTGCTTCACCTGTGCTCAGTAATCAATCAGTTACCTGTATACAGCCAGGTATGGCTTCTAATATACATGTACATACACATGTCACAATATCACCTGACTTTTACCGGGCGGGTTTATTTTTGAGTGGTCTCCATGGTAACTGAGGCACATGAAACAGCATCACAAGGTTGCCGAGAATAGCGCGGGGGACACAGCGCATCCGGTCCTTGATATTATACGGGAATAGATGGAGATATTATCGTATCCATGGTAACAAAACACGAGAGGAGCACATCACCCGCGCTTAATGTTTGACAGCGGTGATGAGGATCCCTGTGATGTATATGTTAATGGCTGCTGATGCAGGCAAACAAGAGAATAATCACAGTGTTTGTGATAATATATAACACTGGTTTATTGTGTCACTCACACACACAGAATTGTGTTTTTAAAGAGGAGATAGTGGTGAGTTTTTTACCAGCGTACGATCGAGTTATAGGGGCGTATTGCTGGCGCGCGGCAAATATTCGGTCAGACAAACAAGGTGAAATCATTCAGTCTCCACAAACGTGTATAATATCTCCGCCGTACAACAATGGTATCCAGGGTCTCGTGGTGGAATACTACAGGACCAGCATCAACCACAGCCAGGGGGGGGGGGTTGATTTGTGTGATCTAGGTGCATAAATCTGTTACTGTAAATCAGCCCGACCTCGCTCTGTTATTAGAGCCCAGATACCATACAGTTGATGATCGATATAACGCAGTTTGATATAACGCGGACTTCGTAAAACCGTGGGTCTATCATGTCCCCTGATTTGTATCTATTGTTGGGCGCGCGTCGAAGTTCCCCCATAGGAATACATGGTTTCTCGATATAACGCTGTGTTTTACTTGTGTTAACCGCTACCCGCGTTATATCGATCCCCACCTGTACATCGCACCCCCCTATTGCCTGGATAAAAGTGATAAATTACCCGACAAAGCCGGCGCTCGCCATCGATCCCCAGCGTCAGATGGACCGTGAAAAGGTGGAGGTTGGAATATTGATAAGCAGGCATAGTTCCTCTTCCTAGCTACATGCGACGTTTTATATAGTTCTCCTTCCTAACAACTTGTAACGTTTTATATGTTTTTATGGCTTCGTGGTTTTATCAATAGAGACGCTTTGCTGTACCAGCTGTAGTGCTCCGAGTGCTGTATAAATCAGCCGAGTTCAGAACCTTTAAGCACGATATGTCTGTATCTTGCGGGGTGTAACACTAGAAATATTGTTCTTTAACAGGTAAAATCGAGTGACTGGGGAGAAATGTTTAAATAGGAAGCTTCTTATACGTCATCGCTATTAAATTACGCTCATCTGCGGAATATAGTTTCTCACGAGGAATGATTGGCTGCATCTACATAATATATAATAACCGTCATTATCGACGCATAAGCGAGAAATTAAACGCGATAATTAACCTGAGACAGAATTACGCTCATTTGTTTCGAATCCCAGCAGGATTATGACGACATTTTCGTACAGATTGTAAAGATTCAGACGACAAAGCGTGAAGCGGAGTCAAAATGATGAACTTGTCGAATTATTGGATTGATCAAATTTTGAATGAAAACCCGATTCTTTAAATTCACCGGCAGATAACGGATTGATATGGGCTTGGTAGGATTATACCCCGCTAATAATAACAGTTTCCTGTCATTACACCATAGTAAGCCTTAGAGTGATTTATATAATAAAGTTGTCACCACCTATAGTTATTTACGGGGGACGCCGGAACAGGTGACAGATCCACACAATAAAAGTGACAAGGTGATGATGACCTCCACACAGAGAGACGCACAGGTGCAAATATGACAGAGATAGTTTATATGTCAGAGATGAATAGGTGTGAGCACTTGTATGACAGGGACACAATAGCCCCCTCATACAGTGAGGAGTAGGTGTAGATATTTTATATAACACTGATGTGATCGATGTGAGAGAACGGGACAGGTAACCGGAGTATTTATAAACCGCGCCCAGTGAGCATGCGCACACAGAGTCCTGTTTTATTATTCACAGTTATATCGCCACTGTTGTGACCAGTCACTGATTCCGCCCGAGCTGCTCAACATGGAAACGGTCGCTCCGAGAAACAACTGTTTCACGTCCATTTCTAGGAATACCTTAATTCAGATTTGGTTATAAATTTGCCTTATATCTAATGCTGATAATATAATAATCATTGTTGATTATGCATTGATTGAGTATTGACCTAGTTTGAGATGCTTCCCGTGCCCACCGGTACCTTACCTTTGTGTTATGGTACTTTATGGTACTGTGATTATTGTGAGAGTGGCAGGTATAGCAATAATGTGTACATACATAATTAATGCACGCAGGTAGGAAGAGTGGACCACGACACAATGTTTACACACCAGTGTCACCTCCGTGCGTCTAAATAAACCACCAACATCTATTCTCTGGTACTGTAAGTACGAGCTCAAATAAACCCCCAGCATCAGTAGCCAACAAGTGTATCGATGGGTCACTTCTCTCATCTTTTCATGGTTATCATCAAACTTAATTACAACTATATACTACATTTGAACAAGCCGCTAGTAATCGTTATTCCGACTCTCAGTGCATTTATAACTTGCTGCCTCAGCTATACTCCTCCGATTCTGCGATTAAATCGTCTATTCACCTAAACATGATCCACCTGACGAAGATTAGACATCCTATATTTGTCGTCATATTTGAATTTATTATGTGCGCTACAAATGCATTATTTACATTTTGCCTCTTTGATTGAGCAGCAGTTTTGAAGTGTTGTTTGTGTAGGTGTTTGTGGTTAAATCCTGGACAGTACCAGGGTAGATTATATTGTTGACGAGTTGTCCGTGGTCTGCGACTGACAGGTGATGTCGCGTCCCTCCAGGGCGTGGCACCCCCCCCCCCCCTCTCCTCTCACCTGTACACTAATTACTCAGGTAAACACACGAGTAATCAGCAGGTGGGTCGCTGGTGGCATCCTTTGTTTACCTGGACACGTGGTCACGTGCTCACATGGTCACGTGGTCACGTGGTTAGGTGGTCAGGTGCACGCCCGTGTTTACAGACTAAACTAAATTCCACATTATTATATTTGTCAGATATGATCGATATTACATCCAGGTTTCTCGATTACAGTGTAACTGCTGGATTACATCCGAATCTTGTATAAACAGACAGGATACACCAGTTTTACTCGCCCGATCTCATTCACATGCAGCTAATATTGTAACTGGGCACGTAACCATGGTTTCAGTAAATATGGGGAAAGTTTTAAAATGTTTCGGATGAAAATAGGCTGGGCTCTGAAACAAATATCACATCGTACAAACACGTGATGCACGGAATGGACTAATTTAGGCGGATATATAGTTCGATATATCTGTTAATTATTATTAATAGGAACACCTGTATGCGATTATTGGACAGGTTTACGGTGAAATAGGTGAATTAGATGTTTGAAAGTTAGATTACTTCCCAGGTTAGTCCAGAAACGACAGGTTACTACTGTTCGTTATCTGGTCCATAAAGAGGAGACACATACGTTGTTTAGAGCCATGGCTGAATGGTTTCACAGGTAAATTTAAAAAAATGGGAATTGTTAGAAAAATCGATTATAAAACAGGTATACTGGGACATATGTATATTATAAGACAGGTGAATTGTGATAAAAGCCGATTATAAGACAAGTATACAGGTATTATGCCGCAGGTATATTATGCCACAGGTATATTATGCCACAGGTATATTATGCCACAGGTATATTATAAGACGGGTGTATTATAAGACGGGTGTATTATAAGACGGGTATATTATAAGACGGGTATATTATAAGACAGGTATATTATAAGACAGGTATATTATAAGACATGTATATTATAAGACAGGTATATTTAAGACAGGTGAACTGTTAGTAAGGTGAGCACCTACGGGCGTTGTTATTTTATTCCTATCTCGGGTTGCGGGCCGGGGGGAGATCGAATCTCTGCCTCTCCCTCCCATCGGTTTATCGGAAATGTAATAAAACTCCCCGTGTACAAATCTATTCGCCCCGCACTGCTATCGATTACCCTACAGTAATTGCTGCTTTATCGGTGAAAAATTATTTGCTCTTTTTCCTGTGGCGTGGCGGATCGTTGGTGCTCGTGTACGTGCTGAATATCTACGATTCTCGGTAGTTTTACATACAAGTTTTATCCTAAAGCCACCGGGTCCTTAGTTACAATAGCCACTGATATCTCTGGTAGCTAATTTCAGCTGGTTTGGCTGTAATTAAACTATGATTGAGACCGGGCATGCTGACTCAGTTTTCCTGGCTTGTACGTGCTTAAAGCCGGGTCAATGCTCGATAATTGCACTGGGAATATTTCTAGCGCAGAGTTGGTCGTTTTTATCCAGGATAAACGTTTGATAAACACCTGACAAAATGTCACAGTGATTATTTTCGCGAAAGATCGTCTGCCTGTGACTTGTAAGGACGCGTGTGTGGAGAGTACCGGTTCACCTTCGCGTTAATCGTCGCGTCTGAGGGCGTTCTCCTTTTGTCCTTGGTGAGTCGACAGGAGGTCGTCCTTAAAGATGGTCAATTATCCATCTTACACCTGCATCTTTTCTCCCCATCTCCCGTTATCAGTCATTATCGTGATGCTGAGTTGTCATTATTTCTCCTGTATTTATAGCTCGGCAATTTATACGCTACCTTTAAATAAAGGCAGACATATATAAATATCACTTTAAGTAAAGGTAGATAAGTGTTGTTACAGCTTTATTTAATGTGCACCTGATGATAGATTGAAACACGATACCTTAAGAGGTGTGTTATTGTTGCCTTGGTAACGTATTTCTTGGCAACCCACGTCATCACCCAAAGTTACCGTTCGTGGTTTGCAGGAACAATGATTTATCTCACTGATGTTTTAGACTGAATCCTCACGTTCACACCTATTCGCATTGTATCACTCTGGATTTCTATAGTAGTAGTACTATTATTTTGTCGCCCATATTTCATGATTTCCGAGTATCTCGATATTGAAACCTGGCGATTACTTTCTCACCTGGGAAATCGTTTCCTTGACAACGAGCAGCAGAGTTATGTATAGAGAATTGACGTCAGAGAGTAAAGAAGGAACTCACGGATGAATTACAGCAACCCCCCCCCCCCCCTACGGCAGTCCTAGGCTTTATTTCACTAGAGCATCATTTGAAGCCATACATTCTCAGAACGCAACAATAAGGAAACACGTCGGGTACCTCTATATAGATGTAGAAAAAATATGTCCGGTAATTGTGTAATTTAAACCTAACTGTCCTCTATATGTGTCATATCCATGCGCGTTAACATTACAATACTTCTACTAGCTGTGTGATATTAAATTCCTGATATTAATCAGTGAACGAGAAGGAAAAACATTGCGCGTCTTAATTTAGATGAGAAGATTGTGATTGGTTCTCCAGGCGGAATTCGAGTCTGTAGTTACAGATATGTGCCCTTGTCTTGTGAATAAACCCGGAAAGCGCTTCGGTAACGGGATATCTTCTCATTCTAACAATAAACCAGTCGACAGTTCTCCATTAAAAAAACTAATTTAGAATTGAGACAGGCGTGATACATGTTCATGTCTGGTGATCGTTCTTTTTACCACTATTGAAGGTCACCATGACTTCGCGTTTCAATGTGGAAATGATTCAATGGTGATAAGAATTTATGATCTCATCTATTCCGTACTGATTTAAAAGATTTTGGTGCAGACACCTCTGGCCAAACATGCCTCTGTCCACTCAGCAGTAACTTGGAACCTTGTGAGGGGTTTATATTTATTAGCGTCGTATGCGGTAGCTTTGTAAGTTCCTGTTATCCAGGGGGAGCTTGATAGGATCAAGACGTTAAACCCTACACTTTATTCTACTTTACATCGCGATTCGCCACGTCGCCGCCATTTCTGTCGCGGAGTAAAAAACGCCGCCATGTTACCTGTCAGAGGTCATCACGCCTGACAGAGGTCATCACACGTGATCGATTTCCGTGATGGATGTCTTCATCATGACGTGAATTTCAGCAGCTCTCATGACAACTTACTCAGAGCAGAGCACTACAGCTTCTGTTACTCATAGGCAGCTTGGAGCATAATACCACTGAGAAATATGCTGTGTTAGTGTGAATCCCGTCAATTAGTCCGATCAAAAACAGGTGCAATAAGTTAAAGCGCTGAAAACTCTGTGTTTAACCCTGACAACTTTGACCTTCCCCGCTTGTGTAGAACGCTGTATATTTAACTGCGTATTTTGCCTTATTTTTTACCTGTCTAACGGCTTACATTTCCTCCACTTACCTGTCCGATATTTTTACCTGTCTAACGGCTTACCTTCACTCCACTTACCTGTCCGATATTTTTTACCTGTCTAACGGCTTACCTTCACTCCACTTACCTGTCCGATATTTTTACCTATTAGCGCGTTTTTATACGGTCGCCCATTTCATCCTCTCTCGAACCCAGATACTTTATACTTTACCAAGGTGCTTAGTGAGAGGAGGGAAGGAAGCACGGCTGGAGATTCTGTGTAGTTGAGTAACTCCCCTCACCTATTGTTGTGTTGAGTATGAATCTGTGTGAGGTTATTAAGCCTGCTGCTGCAACTCCAAGCGTCAGCGCTTAATGGGATATCATTATACCACGCCAGATCTATGGTAAATGCTCAACAAAATATTATCTAATGCAATAAAGGTGGAGGCAAAACAGCCATATAATCTTGGTATATGAATATTGTGTTTGCTATAAGAACGGACAATAAACGTAAAACGTTGCTTAATGTGTCTATTGTATGACATGTAAAGCTATAATAGGAAATATTAAATTACTTGGTACATAGTGTGGCTAGTGAGACCGGGAGACGAGATTTGTTACTGGAAAATATGAAGATGATATAAGTCGGGAAGTTAATTTCCAGACACAATAGAGCTAGCAGGTTCTCATTCTTGTACATGCGTTTAAATATATTGGATCTGTGTGTGAAAGAAAGGAAATTAATTCTCTTACTAGACGACAAGTTCGCACGAGTCAGCAAGATCATTTCCTCAGATAAAAGAATCAATATAGATAAAACAAAATTTCATTTAAGCACCTCATCACACTACAAGGTGACCTTTGGATGTACCTCCCTCTCGTTAATAAGACTAAGATCAGAGTTACCTGTGACCTTGAGAAAAATACAGACGCACACGGTAAATATCGATCTGTATGAATCGATGCTTTGTCTCTGTACCTGAGATATATCTGTTTTACTGTGACACTAAGCGTCCTCTGATGATTTATCTCCCCTGATATCGTCCATATTTACCGGTTCTGTCTGCACTAGCTGAACTCACCACATGAGAGCGAGGCGTGGCAGAGGCTAAATGTGCATGTAGCCCGCTAAGCTGCTCGCATCAGCGGGGCATAAAGATGTCTCTGTTCTTTTACCTGCCTTAGATACACAAATACATACATATATATATATATTCCTAGCAGAGTAATGTAAATGTACTCGTGTGCCTAGCCCTGGTCTAACCGAACTTGTAACTGATCTTAGACTTGATGACCTGAACTCTCGCTACAGAGAAAACGTTCACACCGAGTTGTACAGTTGTAGTGTAACCCCCGGCCATGCCTCCTCCTCCCCTCCTCCCGTGTCCGCGGCGGTGGTAAAATGTTTCATGTCCGACCCGCTGATAGCAGTCCATCATCCCCTCACCTGGTAACCGTTCCCATAGCAACCGTCGGTTACCATGAACACACCAGGTAACGGGAGAGAAAGCCTCCAGCTGTGGATACTGCAGACAAACGCCTTGATGTTGGTTTAGATTCAGATATAAGATTTTTCAGCCAGGAAAATGTTCATAAATTCTGTGATTTTCCAGAGAACATCTACATGCATATTCTGCCTCTTAGTCCGGGTCTCTCCAGTGTCAGAGTGACATCTGTCTCTAGCTGTTGTTATCCGAAGCCTGCCAAACTTTTCAGATTCCCGAATCTCAGCCCTGCTAATCTATTGTTTGGATTACGCAAGGTGGTGGAGGATCAGAGGATAAGCCGACTCGATCCAGAGGAATGTTTGGTGTCTCAAGGTGGATTTTTATCCTAGAGGAATATATACATGTATTCAGTCTGAGACGTTTCGCATCAGAAGTATTTATAATTAACTTAAATTGGGTTTTAGAGTTTCCATGGCGATCATCAGCATCTCCTCCTCCGTGGTATGATTCGGAACTGACAAACTGGAGATTACATGCGAGGATCTATGGTACTTGTCTGTATAAAACTCCCAGACAGCAAAAATCTCCAGACTCTGAGCCCAGAAAGAACCTGGCATGGAAGCCCTACCACAAACACTGCATGTACCCAGAACCACAGACACTTTACCTCTGACCAGATGTACATGTACATTATAAAACTAAGTACTCGCTACATCCTGGAAGTGTAGTGGCGGATTTTTAAACATGTCTGCCATTATCCACATCAAAGTATTTCACACTCACGCCAATCCCCCGACACGTTTCTAGACGAAGTTGTGAGCGTTTCAAAGGATTTTCTTATTCTTTTCTGTAGTTTTCTGATGTTAGGCTCAACTGATTGTAAGTGGACAAATTACCAAACTAGACAAGACATAACCGCTCACCTTCGCCCAAGGTTTAACTACAGTAGTTCTACTATATAACGGGGTTCTGTATAATTTCCGCGACATTCGATATAACGCGGGTCTAGCTTAGCCCCCGAATCGGTGTTTCTATGGTTCTCTATAACGCAGTTCTACGGTAAATACATGACTGCATGGTGATCGATATAACGCGATGATAAAGTCTTGTCCCCGCTACCCGCGTTATATACCTGATGTACAGTTGTTATATATGATAACCACGTGCTCATAATTAGGGTGTCCTTCTCCTATAATCTGCTTGTTAATTAGGAGGTCACTGATTACCAGGTCACCTTGCTCTGGAGCGTGTAATTAATAGATAACTCCAACCATCGACTAGTACCACTACCACTGGGGAATAAATATATGTGATAAATATTTCTCATCACTTAAAATACTCTCACAGCCCTCGTCAGGTAATCAGATTTACAAAGGCTGAGTTATTGTTTATGTTGGTAGCTGCCTCACTACATGTAAACACACACTTCATGTTCCCAAGTCCCGCTGTCGGTTATAACCAGTTCAAACACGCTGATGTTAGGTATGCCGGGAAATACCTAGAAGTGATATCCCCTGGTCCAGGATTTAGTTATAGGATATTAGTCAGGATCTAGCCTGGAATGAGAGGGTACTCGCACATTCTCGGAATACCAGGAAATACTTAGAAATGAAATATTAGTACTCATAAACTACTTTATGAGTTCATAAACTACTTTATTTATTAATCTCGCTGATCCCCAGAATGAATGGGAGCATTTAGATATATGATATTCTCTACCTCTGGTACTAGTACATACCAAACTTACTGATGCCAGGAATCTCAGATCCCTAGTAATGATATTCCCCCAGTGCAGAGTCTATGATAGAATCTCGGTGTTCCCCGATCAAAGGAGACTCCATTAAATGTCTTACAATAATATGCTTCAGTCCTGGTACTAGTTTACACCGACGCTTAACCTCCGATGCCAAGAATGCCGGGTACTTCCTAGAGTAATAAGATTCTCTCAGAATCCTACACACAGATTATGATCGTGTACTTGGAAGATGCCAGGACCCTCTGCGGAATGCCCAGAAGTAATATTCCCCGTCCTGACAGTAATTTATACAACCACAAACCTGGTAGTCACCTATTCCGCGGGTTGCCTGGGAATGCCGAGAAATTACGGAGCCTCATCTGAGCTGAGGAAACTGCAGACATATTACCACACGTGCGTGTGTGTGTGGTGCTTGATTTATACGTCTCGGTCTTGACATTCCTCATTTTAATACTTGTGGCTGAAATTCCTACACATCTCATACACGTCCTGAGTGGCTTTTAACTGTCCCCGATATCTCTGCGTCCGTCTATGCGAGGTCCGATATCTCTGCGTCCGTCTATGCGAGGTCCGATATCTCTGCGTCC
>JAXGGS010553803.1:0-10632 GCA_035585475.1 Armandia brevis | reverse complement strand
ACATTCCTAATGTAGATAACTAGTATAATTTGAATCAAGTGAAAATAAGTTAGAAAATTAAGAAAGAACTTTATCGATCATCAACTTTAACATATTAATCTTATTGTCATGCTTTACATGTACCTCGCAATATCAACTTCATTATTCCTTATTTGTTATTATGTGGATGCCAAATAATGAGACAAATTTACTTGTTTTTACTTTGGAAGGACTTTCAACGCATTGTCTATTACTTTGGCCCACTAAAAGTTCCCACGAAATGAGTCGATCATCGCTCGGTCATAATATGAACAGTTTAATGCAATTCTTATAAGGATGCATGCAGTTATTAAATAGATTCTTAGGCCCGCCGACATGAGCCTTAGACGCCCGCACCGACATTTTTTGTGATTTAAAACAAATGTTCCCTGCCGCCCCCTCCTTATCAGGAATAAATTCAAAATAAAACCTGCCGCCCCCTACTTCTGCCGCACTCCTTTCTCGGTACCAAGAGGCCCAAATATAGATATAAAAAGCTCCCACGCTCTACTTTTATATATAAAAAAATAACACAAAAAGATTTGCCAAACCCTTATTATTCGTTTAAGAAAAATAAACTGCCGCATTGTCTTGAGAATCTATTTATTTATTTTATGCAGCCTAACAACAGTACAGCGATACAGAGCCGTGCGGTGTTTAAAAACAAAACGACCGTGGTGAGTTAAGCGAAACAATATAATATCTAAGACAGTGTAATGGAAAAGTGTTTCTATTGACACATAGGCCATCATTTTGAACTAACACCCCTACATCTGAAAAAATCACGATTAAAGTAAGACGTGGTGTTTTGTGACCAATACCTGTTCAACTAGTCGAAAACGTTCACCAAAATCTTAAAAATCAAGATACTATTTCAACAGTCAATGTTTTTCTCACGAATTGCGCCTGTGACCTAGATCCGTCACACTCTGTATGTGTAAATCAAGCATCCACCTTGAGCCACGGGACAAGACGTCAAACTATTCATAATTAGATGACTTCCTGGCCAATACACGTGTTTGATCATTACATTGAAGCCTTTGCAGCATATTGTGAATTACGATGGCAACAATAGTTTAAGTTTAATGGATATTTTACTCCTTTTGCTTGGACTACTTTCATATATCAGCAATTCACGGCTAAGTGTTCGAAAGGAAACTACTGATATTATGTGTAATCCTCAGATTATGGCCGTATTTGCGATATTTATTCTATGTAATTCCTCAGCATATCTGTAACACAATAAATGATTTATTCAAAACGAGGATAACACCGCGTGTTACTCTGGCAGATCGAGCTGATTATATTTTCTGATGTCACAAACCCGCAGTGTTTTGTAATCTCAGATGCGGATGCTCCAGCACTTGGATCAGCTGACTGATTGAAGCACTGGCGCCAGTTCTCTCCCGCCAAATGTTCAGAATTTGTGTCACCTTCTCCCCTGGTGTCCTGAATTCCACAGACTGCCTCACCTCTGTTATAGTTGAATCTGGAATTTTCAACAGCAAAGCAAATGTCGTCCAATTTTGCTGTTGTATGAGAGTGCTGCTCTGTTTGAGATCTAAGAACGCATCACGGAACCTTTGATCTGTCGAATAGATAAATGCTCAGAATTTAGCACAGCGTACAGTATTTCACAATAAGAGAGGTCAATCTTTGTATTTTGTTTAATGAACATCGAAGTTTTATCCATTTGATCCGTGATGTTAACCTGTGAAACGTGTCATTTCCTTCTCTAGATCATTTAACCTTTTCAACAGGTACGCTGATGTTTTCTCATTTTTCATTTTCTTCAGAACGGAGGCAAGTTTGTGGATCTATTAGATACATAAATTCATATCCTTATGAGGCATTTCATCGGCTGTTATACCAAATAATATTTACAAATATTTCTAAGGCTGCATTAAATTATTGAAAGAACGCTCTTTCACAGAATAAGAAGAACACACTGCCGCACCGTCCTTCTCAGCTGCTGCACTCCCTATTTCTAGTCTAAAATGGAGAAAAATATAAATAAAACGCCGCACCCATTTTTCATTTCACAAAAAAATGCCGCTCTGTCCCTTGAAAAAAAAATCTGCCAGCCGCCCCCCCCCCCCCCCCCTTCTCAATCAAAAAAAGCTTGCTAACTTGCAGGCCAAATCCATCGTAAGTCTTCTATAATGATTTACAAGAGGAATCACAAGTACCTTCATCTGCCTGGTATCAATGCTGTTGGTGTACCAAGTCTCCAATAACCTCGCCACGAACTCCTCCCCGTTTTGGGAACCTCGTTTGTTATGGAAACCTAGATTTTCATATTCTCTGAAAGAAAACAGTAGAATTGATATGTTATTGAATGTTCATGTTCATGTTGTTATTCCTGGACCTATCTTAAAAGAATTTCAAATGCCCATATTTTTCCTTCTTTAATATTTCTTCATTGAATTCGCTGAAACTAATGTATTTGAAAGTCCAGACTGCATGAATCTGGATGGCCATACTGGGGCTAATGAGCTGGGCTAAGAGAAGATCCCATGTGCACTTGGATTCTTTATAATACTTCATTAGGCCAAAAGTTCTCTTTGAACTAACGAATTCTGGGACATTAAAGACTAATTCACCTAATTGACTACATAAAAGAACAAATCTAGACTGTTACCATGCCGTAAACCCCCCCCCCCCCCCCTCAAAAAAAATATCGCCGATAGCGGGATCGAACCCCTATCAAGACCAAAAGTCGAACGGTCTAACCACTAGAACACGAACATGCTTAACGTGATTGAGTGCTATCAAGTATAACATATAATGTGCTACCCTCTTTATGGTATTGCCATTTATTATATTACTAATTGTGGTCTTAAGCTTATCAATGGGAGTTGTGGATCGATTAGGAATCACGGACAGTATAGAGATTCACCTCTTAATCTGCATTTTCACCCTTTTGTACTCTATTTGCGATATTTCCAAACCCTTGACCAAAGACTCTAACTGATAGTCCATCACATCAGCAGCAATGATGTGCACGTAATCTAATATTGAGATAAGTCATAGTTATTATATATTTTCTCTTTAAGGTATTGGTAATGCAGATGTGGTGGTAATTGGAAATAATGAGTGTTACCCATCACAAAGTTGGTGTCAAATTCCATGTTAGGCAACACTACTTCCTATAGGGAAAAAAAAGATAATTTGGACGCGTGTTGACCAACTCATTGAACATATGGGATGGAGTCAATATTGAACTTGTACAGTTTTCCAACCTTGTTTAGAGTTAATGAGAAAGAAATCCTTGGTACATCGCTTGACACCTGTTTGTCCCCATTCAAGAAGTAGATGTCCAATGTGCCAACAAAGCACTTTGAAGTCTGCTGCTCGGTTTGATCCACGACCTTCAGAAGTCCTTCCCTGGCTGATGACGCTGTATATTCTGTATTAATCAGTTCCATACTCCCCGTCTCTCTTGCAGAATAATAAATGGAAATATTTGTGTTACAAATGCTTACGAATATATTGCCTAAATCATAGACAAAATCGGTAATTTCGTAACTGTGAAATGCCTAGTAGGCACAATGCTAGTGTGGATTACTAGCTTTTACTATAGAGTATATGTCGCTATAATATGCGTGGAACGGCCTAGATATAGTTGATATCGTATTTTTGATATTGCTATCATATGTTGATAATTTATAAAATAATTATTAAGTACCTCATTTGCACATTTCCTGAGCTTACCACCCGGAGAATCTGACCTTCCCTAATGTAAAATGGCGCGCTAGGCAGGGGTCCCTTAGAATAACCCTGCGTATCTAACAGCTCTAGCCTTTGCTTCACGTCCTGGTTTCTACATATCTCAATACAAAACCACGACTCCTCATTAAAACGTCTCTGTCTCAGAATGATTCGCTTGAGCTCAGACGACGGATCGCAGGCCTCTGCTATCTCACAAAGCTGTTCATTGGTCAGCCTTAAGGCGCTGGTTATCACCATCACCGATCTGTAAAAGTCCAAAAAAGCCCTGAATCATGTTGATATCTTGACAACAATATTTTTATTTTTCATCAATTCAATAGCAGTATGCGGAGCGGCTCTTTGCACTATCGTGTAGCTTTCTTAACTGTTATCAAAATAGAACATACCCCATGCGCTCGTAAAATTCAACCATGACATTCTTGTCCGTCGTTTTATATGTAGACGTCTGTCCCCACATCCCGTTTGTATTTATCATAGGGTATGTATTCCCACCTATAGTTGACCCGAAATTAGTTGCCAAATATATTAAATGACGGTTTAATATTTAGATTACGTCTGTTAAGCAACTGACCTTCGGTGGTATTTTCCTTAGGTATAATCAGGTGGAACCCCTTCAAAGGTCTATTTTCTACATTGATTCTGTATACAACGCTGCACTTGTATGGAACCTCCCCTTTGATTATTCTAGATTCCTCATTCTAAAATCAATTTCGCAAACTTGTTATTGTGACAAAAACACTTTTGTTGTTTTCTTCCGATTGAAGTGGACAAGGAATTAACCGGAATTATAAAGCATAATTTTACGAGAAGTGTATCGCACATCTCTTGAAATCTGAGCGACCTTTAAGGAGACCAATCCTCATCATTTGCTAAAAACACTGTATTAAGCATACTCTAAAATAATAGTGATGCTAGAGTCCTTTTTGCCGCCAATACGGGGGGTATGTGCCCAATCATTATTTTTCTGAATTCTGTAATAGGTAGACATCGTTGTCGCATCGTAGCTTATTCAATAAAACACATCTAACAGTATCAGAATCAAAACTTTCAACTTGACCATCCCCAGGCTGTACGATAGACAGAATAATCATGTTCTACAGTGAATTGACGGTTTTACGGTCGACTTCGTCTGTTAGCTTTGTGGAGGTCAGTTATGATGTCGGATTAAAAAGAAAGCGGTTGGTTTTACTTGGTAGTTGACTCGTGTGTCGACATGGAATGTTCCCTTGTCGAAGCTCAGCTGAGATGAGGATTTGGCCAGTTGGATAGATTCAGCGGTGGCTGGTCTGATGAGTGCTGAGTGTTTGACCATCTCAGTCACAGCCACAACTATCATTGTCCCGACGTGGTTAAACGCTGTCTCGTGCATTTCACACTGCTCCATTGACAACGGCAAGTCCTTCTAAACAATTCACTACATTGTAAACAACTTAATTGTCTATGTTATTTTCTAGACCTATTTAATTAGATTTGTTATTAAATTGGGTACTGTCACAAATACTAACATCCTTGTAGTGTGCTGAAATTCTGGAATCACATCGGCGAAACCTCTCATCACCTTTGGATACTTTTATCGTTATTGCTCCCTGGTTTGGTTTAACTGGTAACGCAATCCATGTTGGAGCCTAAAACAGTAAGTTTGATATCACGGAATACAAAATGTGTATCAAATGGCCAGTGTCTTTATTCTGTTTACTAGTAACAGAGTGGCATAAATACAGATGCTAGCTATGGAGTTAAAGCAAAGAAACTTGGTGGTAAAGGACAGATGAAGTCGTTGAGAGATGCGGTAGCGTACCAGACGCGCAAACTTTCTCAGGTGCGACAAATGCCAATGGTTTCATCTGAGTACAATTATGACATGTGACGTGCTCCAGCACATGTGCGAGAAAACGCGTGTGAGAATTGCTAATTTCCTCACTTGGTCGCATCATTCAAAGGGTGAATCTCAGCTCACACGCTCTCACAAATTTCAAATCTCAGACACCTTCTCGGAAAATAACCAAACCCTTTTATATGAAGTGACCTCATGGGGGTTTTGCATATAACATAAATTTTCTCAAGGTTGTTTGCATATTTCTACATACATACTCAAATCAAAGATGTTTTGATATAATTGTTTAATATGTTAAGGCCATGTGATTGTCAAGGCATGAGGCAAACTGCAGGGTTAAATGTAAACATGTAAACGTTCCACACATTCCACTGTTTATACATGTAAATACTAAATAACAGGAGTGTTAGGTGCAGTACCCTGAGAGGTCCCTGGGTACCAGAACAGAGCTTTTACGGAGCATCAGTTAGTTTACACCAGCAGATGTCATGCGATTGGGTGCACGCTGGTCCCTAGGGAATTCTAGGCTGGCATTGTGTTATGGACAGGCATCAGTTTTGTATGTAATTCCATGTTTGCAACCGCAACTCGCAAGACCATAGATATTCATTACATTAATACTTATAAAACTCTGGTTGTTACGCGACACCATTTACATTGTTCCTTGTCTCCGATATCAATAACTTCAAACGGTATTTTTAGCTAGAACAATTGTTGCAGGTGATTCAGACAATTTGATTGATGCATTCTATATATAGTATATATTGCTTAGTCTAAATAAAGTAAACTAATTGTTCCTTAGGCCTATTTGCGTGAGATATGAGAGGACGGTTGCAGGCGGTAGGATCAGGTGTTCATGTATTTCCAATAGGAGCTGAGGTTCATGCTGAAGGTTTTTTGATCATTGTTTTTTCTTAGCAGGAGGGTGAGGCAAGCCTTTTTTTCTGACGAATAGGGCGCGCCATTCCTATTCAAGGATACATATTGGCTCTCAGAAAGAGGCTGAGGCAGGAGTATTGTTAAATCACAAATACAAAAGTGGACGTAATTTTCCAAGGCCGGTGAGGTTAGGCCTGAGAAACAATTTATTTATTTTATCTAGCCTTACTGTAAACATCTCGATAAGGTTTATTAGACATATAATTATACGAGATAACTACCTGAACAATATGTGATTTTACAATACCTCTTTCCATTGGTTCGCATTGACGCAAGATATCTCTATGAAGTGACTTTTCGGTTTGTCTCCAAGGGGTAAGAGGTGTGCAACATCTGATGGCTCCAAAACTCGTCCTCTCAACTCTTCTTGGTGGTAGGCCGCCGATTTTATCGCAACAATGTATTCTTTCCCAGCCTCTCCATTGTCGTGGGTCAGACTGTAAGGTTGCAGGAGAGGTTGTGTTTAACAGAGTTGATAGTCACAGGTAGAAATCAGAGAAAGATTGTCGCAGTGCTGCCCCGAGCAAGATCGGGTTATGCTAACCAATTGAAAACCAGCGTGATTCACAATGTTATCTCCAAATGTGCAGAAATCTCTCCCACTATATATGGCGCATTGCGTAAGGACGAAATAAAGTATTTAAGGGGAAGACGGGGGACCCAACCCCTACGCTCCACATCAGTATGCGTTAATAGCAGTGTATTTGCCAGGGGACGGGAGTAGGCATTCACTGTTCTACTGATATTGTCAGTCCCCTTTGTTAAAATAGAAGCGTTCGTTCACGCGTGGCATTATGTAATATCAAGAATCACATAAGAGGCTTACCTCCGCGGTCTCCCTTTGCTCCAGTACCCCCCCCCCCCCCCCCTCACATCCAAAATGCAGGTTTTGTAAAATTTCTAGCCGCTACTCTCTTGCCTTGCTAAGCACGTTATGTATGTCATAGTGATTTTTCTATGTATAATATATTGATGGCAATGTGCGCAGGTTAATTTTATCTTTATGGAAGGAAGGCGCGCTTATTTAATTACATGGGAGAATGTGCTGTCTACGAGTGGTCGAGCGGTGGTTGACGTGGCTTGTACCTGACATAAAACACACTCTCATTTCAGGTCTCAGATACTACAGTGGCCAATTTTCCTCCACCCCTTTTGCAATCACTAGGAAGTTATTAAAATGAAAAAATCCTTTCGCCTGAGCACCCAGCCTTTTGCAGAAACAAAAGACGAGAAACTTGTATTATATAGTTTAAATTTCTAATTACACTTAATAACACTCACTAGAATGTGCTGAAGTCCTTCCAGGAATAATGGCTTGCAAGAACGTTCGCTTCCTTTCACACATGAGGAAGTTATAAAGAAGGAATATGTTATGAAATACATGTAATGAAACAAACTACATTATGTAATTATCATGATTATAAATATAAATACCTTCATCTCTAGATTAGCCAGGAAACCAGAAAGAATATTTCTTGTATCATCAACAAGCAACTGCAATCTTTTATCAGGTATGGCCTCATCGGTGTACTTGAGAAAACGTGTAACCGTTTTCTTTGCTAGAGAAATTCTGTCTCTTGCATCATCATTTCCCAAATTTGTACACGCTTCTTCAGAGTACAGCATAATGTTTCTTAAGTGCTGCAAAATAAGCGGTCTCGAGAATTCTTAACAAATCAACTAGAGTTGCATTGAATAGCTGTTAACCATTTGCATTTCTCACCTTTTTCATGCGCTCAAAAAGGCTGTCCTTCACATTTTTTGCAATGCGGGAAGTGTTTTTATGAATGTGCATTGCGTTCAGAATGGTAAGCGACGTCTTCACAAAAGGTATGACCTCGTTTTGAAAGTTGTCTAGAGCCATGACGCCTCTGTCGTCGATGGTAACAAGCTTTTTGCTTATCTCACCATCAATGTTATCTATAACCTACAAGAGGTAATTTTTGTTTCTGATTACATTGTCATATGTCGCATATGATATACATGTGCCGTGGGTAATCATTGCATCTGAAATATATGTCCAGTGTGTATTAGATTAAAGAAATATTTTATATAAAGACCGACCCCGGTAAAGCATTCGTCCATGATTTTATTTAGGTATTGCATGGCTGTGTTCTTCTCGCTTAATGCCTTGTCTGACAGGATATCAAGTCTCCCAATATCCTGTTTGAATGCTTGTGCCTTACGGGTGATTTCATCCAAGTCCTCCTTGAGCTCATCCTTGTCTTTAAAAACATCCCACTTCATTAGATCAGCCGTTCCTGTCTCGATATTCGACATGTTCATGGCAATCACCAACTTGACATACTGGAATAAAGTTGAAAGAAGTGAAATAATTTGATGCAGATTCTTAGTTAATCTGTATGTTGCTAATCTGTATCTTATTAATCATTATATGAGGGTACCATAGATTATTTACTTTCTTTACTGTTCCCATCGAATTATCCCCCGTGTGAAAACAATGAAGAACTGAATACTCAATTCAAATAATCAAACAGCATCTGAATTATCCGTAGCCGCTATTGGCCCCAAAAGACGTGGGAAACTAGCTACTCAATTAAATCGTCATTAAAAGTCATAATATCAGCTAGTTATTTTAATTTGGATAAGGTAGGTTATTATTGTGATACATGAACTTTCTATTAAGCTGATACAGGTACTTGTTTCTGAGAAAAAACGAGAATGCAGAGATACAATGTGTGGACTTTACCTTAACTGAGCAGGAACAGTACATATTTTGTAGTTCAGACACTGCTTGACGGGCTTCTCTGGTCTTGAGATTTTGTGCAAGTGCATCCAACTCTCGGATGCACGACTGAATCCCAGGAGCCCCATGTGTGACAAATCTTACAATGTCTGGCTGTTCTGCCTGAAGGAATCGCTTTGTGAGTTCCGTTCCCTTATTGAGGATCAGCTGTACTTTTCTCATCAACACCTTAAATAAAGCGAAGATGTTTCACCAAGGAATTAGTCATCACGGTGGACAGATATTTTTGTTAAATATTGGCGTTATAATGATGACCGTGGAATATTATCAAATACAATAAAATAAAATAAACAATTAAACTTTAAAATGGGAAATAGTTTTATCCTTACAATATCAGTGACACCATCCCGTATGTTTGCAATGCTTTGATTACATGCAGATTTCTCTGCATCAGGGAGAGCAATGCACGTCTTTCCTTTAACACAATTTCTTATATCTGTGAGTATGGCCATTGTCCTCCTTTCCTGCTCCCCTAGATCAGTCAGTTCAACAACGTCTGCAACTTCCCTGGCGAGTTGGGCTTTTATGTTTTCAGCATCCGTTACGCAATCGGTAAAATAATTCCTCTCCTCCTACAAATGGTGAAGTAATTTCATATTTCTATTAGAAGCATTAAATGAAACGGTTTCCAACCAAACTACCGTGAACCCACCAAGAATCAACGGGCTGGCTGGGCTGGACGAACCCACAGAGCATAATTCGCTCTATGACTGACACATTCTTTCTCGTGTTTTATTTAAGCATCGATTATACGTATACCTATATGGCTTGAGGTATAAAGGTAACATTGCGATTATCATGGCTATATAATAACGCATTTAAATCATTATTCAAATTAGGCAAATAAAACCGTTTTTATTAGAGAAAGCCGTAAAAGTAAAATGTATGATACCATGATTATGTCTTCGTTTAACTTCTCTTTTGCCCGTTTCGCTGTCTTGGCGACTGTCTTAACGTCCATCATAGCCGCATTAACAGCTTCTTTGAGAGCAGAAAGTTCACCAGTAAAATCTTCATTCTCTGCGCCACCTCGTCTAACATTTTTCAGATGCTTGGCTGTATTCGCGAGTGCTTGATTTGAGGTGTCCATTCTAATCCCTTGTATCGCGAAATTAAACAACAATGATGCAATAAAAATTTATCGTTTGCATAGTTAAAACAGCCGAAAATGTGGTGTATGGATGCCACCCTTAGTACTGGTATGTGTGTGCGTTCACCTGTATAGGCAGACTTTTCGAAAGCTCTGATAGTTATCACTAACTATTGGAATTTCTACCCCAATCGAACCATGAAGAGAACTAGGAAAGACTACGGGAATAACGGTAGCGATGAGGACTCTGGC
>JAXGGS010553692.1:0-10636 GCA_035585475.1 Armandia brevis | reverse complement strand
CCAGAAGTCATCTCTATTATTTCTATATGTCGTCATGGATAGCAAACATTATGGTGTTTTATAACATACTACCAATTGCTATCAACAACATAATACTGAATCCGTTCACTTCCTTCCTAGCAAAATATTGAGATATCCGCGCTCCTCTCCGTAGCAACTCATGATCGTATTGGTGCATGTCTCCCTAGCAACATGTGAAAGCATCCGCTTACCACTACCTTCGTCAGACATGTTCAGACGTTCATGCATTGTGGTGTAAGTGCCCGTATGCGTATTCTCGATTATTGACACAAAACAGAAACATAGACAACAATGGCCTTACTCATATATAGAGCTGATGTTTCATCACGTAATCTGACCTGCTTACAGCTGTTTGCCTCATTCAAATAATAAGTCTGTGTGTAAGATGCTGTCATTTTAGTAGGTCGATGTACGTTTAATTATATGCGTTTACACATTGGCCCTATTGGTAAAGTTAAACTTCACTTACGTTAAGAATGTCTCATTATGCGTGCATACATGCCTGGCACGCATATTCAACACATGGTCAAGGGTCATCCATGGCTCTTCATGGCACATTTGGCACACGCCGCTTTGTTGCATCTCTCTTACCTGCCTTAACGCTAAAGCTCATTGCGCTAGGCCTGCTTTGATAACCGGCCCTGAACTATGTCCTAGTATTAATCTATTAACACATAATTTCATGGTACTACTGCTCCGAGCTCCGGAACTGCTTTCACAGTAGTGCAGGTATGTTAATATCAAATTTAAGCGACAGGCATCGCATTGTTCAGATTATTAGTAGATGTACGCAAATCTCATTGTCGTATTGTCAAACGCCCTATATATTAAAATATTACAGGTGTTATAACGCACTTGGTTGTGTGACTTTGTTTCTTATAAACTTCAGATATTTTCGCCCCGTTCCCGTCATCTCATTAGGGTAAAATTGGATAATTATGTGCCAATGTCGGGACGAATATTCCAAAGCCAGGCTGAATATAGGCCATAGACCATAGCTGGACAAGCGAATGGATGGGTAGCATGTTAGAGCACGATCGCGGGAATCAGGGGTCCACCCATCCCTCCATTGTGAGTACCAACATAACACTCAGAATTCGGCAGGAAGAAAATATGTGTACTCGAAAATAATGTGAAAATTTGACAATCCGGTATCATATGTCGTTACACTTTATATTCATTGACAGTTTGACTTTTATATTTCACCTCTCTGCAGTGAAGCATTCCAGTTAATCCGTCTCGAAATCATTGTTTATCAACTGATAGGATTAAATCTGTGAGGATCAAAACGCGGATTTATTTGATAATTTATTTCCTAATCGTCCTTGTATTGCTTGAACCTGGTTACGATGGATTCCAGTCTATCTAGACGCAATCGAAGGCGACGTTCCTGGTCAAAGTAAAACTTTAATAGTACCATGTGCTGAGATCCCCTCGCCGGTACCAACAAATGACGAATAAAAAGTTGCGAATCACTGTCTATACGTTTCTAATACTCGAAGATTTATATAATTAACGAAGATAAAATTACAAAAAATTATAGTATTGCGGTACGAAAAATCATCTATACAACCCAATATCATTCATATCTAAGGTTTCTGTAATAATTTATCAATCTATTCCAGAGACTTTCTAGTTAACTGATACACATTGTCAGAAAAAGTTTTGTGTGGCTATAGCTATCATTAACTTGAATTGCGAAAACATTTCTCAGAGACCGATATTTTTGGTGTATTTTACATTTTTCTGTCAGAGGAATTGATGCTCTACTGTGTATATGGAACACTAAAATTTACAATTTACGAATAATAATCCTAAAACTTAAAGTCAGTCTAGAAATGTTTGAGGTTTTATCATCATAGTTAGAGACTTCAGAGTCTGCCACTGGTCACTATCAAATGCTCCTAGCCAGCGCATGTAAGGACGTCCCGTGTCACTTTCTCCGCCGGTCAGTGATGTCGGGTAAATGTTAGAACATCCTTTATACCACCATCCTCCTCCTGCTGCATATTTGCTAGCACAGTTACCATTCATCTTGTCATTGTCTCTATCTATTGTTGTAAACTGCTGACCATCGTTATACTGCATATAACCAGGCGCTGTGCTGTTGTTGTTATATCCCCCAACTGTCAGTCTGTAGTTATCCTCTTCATCTCTCACATAAAAGTATTCATATTCCACCCAATTAAATTCGCCTTTCCATGATTCTATTTCAATTCGTAATATAACCTGACTACGTGTCAGTCTGTGCAGCTTCTTCAATCCCAGCCAAAAATTTCCACTTTCACATCCAAATCCTCTTTCATACTCTTCCCAGGTGCGGTGAAACCTGACAGAATTATCCACTCTTCTCAACCAGACAATCCACCCATCTGAAGGGCGTGTATATTGTGAACCCCGTGGATGTTGTGGAAATACAGTTGTACGAGTGTATGGGGAATCCAAGTTAGGTGATCGTGGCATGTCCCCTAATGAGAAAATATGATGTAATTCATTCGGCTGCAATGACGATTTTCTGGCACTTCCAAATAGCACAATGACATACAGAAGTGATGGGAGATTCGTGTGAGTTAAATTATGTTTTAAGCCTGTTTAAAGATATAACAATTGTTTTAAATGGCACCGAGCGCTGTTTTTCGAATTAGAATAATGGGGCTAAACAATGAATATGTCATACCTGTCCCTCTCCGTCCTATCATGTATGCAATCGCTGCTATCAGTAAAAATAATATGAGAAATGTCAAACATTTCATGCCTCATCTTTGATGTTGGTTCAGTGCTTTGCCTTTCACTTGATGGGCTTGTTCCTGGTCAGCTTCAGTGATATCTTCTGTTGCGGCTGGGATTTGTGTAATTACGTCGATAAACTCTGTTCTGTCTTCTCCATCCCACATAATAACTCTCGGTCGTGGTCCGGGTGTAGCTTCGGTCTGTTGAACCCTTGGCCTGGGTGTTACAGCGTAAGAATAAAGTTCCTTGCCCCTGCCATATATCAGATTATCCTCAAATCCCGATGATGTCGCCCCGATCTCCTCTTCAGACAGAGAACGATCATGGCAAGGGTCAGTTACCTCGATAGTTTTCTCTTTTTGTATTAGTCCCGAAGCTTTCACCTTCTCATATTCGTGCATGTCTGATGATCCAGAGGTAGACGCCATATTTTTGGATCAGCTTTTACTATCCAGCAGGATACTAATACGTTTTGTCGGTTATGTAATCATGCTCTGAATCATGTAAAATGGAGTCGCTCTTATCACGATAAAGCTGTCTATATTGAGCTAATAAATTCATTTTGTGTCCACCATCAACTGTAGTACAATTATTATCATTGTGTATACATGAGACATTGCCTTAGTGAAGGATCTTATCTATGATATATCATTTCCATGTATTCCAACACATTAATCATACTTAAGCCGCATGAAATTAAACAGAAAGACTGCACACTGCAATAGTATTAACTTGGTTACACCAATGCATCTTACTGATACGACACAACTCATTCATTTATCATAACGACCTAATTGATATGTAGGGTTAATGCCATCATCCGTTAACTCAAACATGGTATCTTATGAGGAAAAGTTTGGTACTCTTATCTTTGTGATTGATTATCCGTACGATGTAATGATCAATTGTTTTTTTATTGAAATACCGTGGAATGAAAAGTGTAAGTTATTCATAAGAAGGAAAAGTTCTGTTCTCACAGAAAATACTGACGATATTTTCGAGGAACGATAATTTACAGGCAGATTTGAATGAATTGGTTCTATAAGTTATGCTACCATTACAATTATTCTTACAAATATATGGATATTTCAATATATGTAAAATTCAACAATATATATACAATTCAATGGTATAAGTACACCAAATATTATGCACAGTAGCAACGGAATACTAAACATATAACTTTCAATTGCAATTATCCAATTGTGAACGTCTATGTGTCAGTCACATTCAGATTGCCGAACAAAATAGAAAGCTTGAGCTAGACATACTTCAGAATTACTGACACTGGTGGAAACACAAATGCCAAACATTAAATCCAATTTTTGAAGGGATTTTACTAGAATTGAAATGATGACCAATTACATATATCGACGAAATGATATATTATACTGCTAACTACAAGTATCCGGGAAAAATACATTATGTTGCTGAATAATAACAACTTTGGAAGAAATTCAATTTCGGTACTGAATTATAACCAGTTTTGAGTTACCGCCTAACGTCGCCGAATACATTAAGTGACATGACTGACGTATGGTAGTCAAGAGATTATATTGTAGTGAAAAGATTGTATGATATATACTGATATTAGCAAAAAGAGTTCGTGACATTTCGGTCTAATATAAATAGACATGTTGCTAATATTACTAACGAATGGACCTGAAATGAGTGAATGATAGTTGTGAAAAGATTAGGTTATATTACTGACGAATGACAGTAAAGAGACTGGTTGATATTACTGACGAATATTACTTGAGGTATAAAAACTTACTGCAAAGATATCATTCCAGAGGTATGATATGAATCGTATAAGAGTGAGCATTAGAGTAAAATTATGTATATATACAACTACAAAATGCTATTCAAGGAAGCCTTGGTGTTACAATATATAGAAATGGATAACTCCAATATAATTCCTGATTCCAATTGTGTACAGAACTATCGGTTTGTTGTCTGAACTGTTGAATTACAAACTTGAAATCTGAAATGCATCTTTATCAATTAATCTGATTGAGGAAGACAAAAAGCTGAGATGAATTAAACAAAGACTGCGGGTATCAGACACCTATTAATTTATCAGTTTATTTACTAACGTCATATCAAGTTAATTGATTGGCGTCTTTAGGAAATCGTTATTTTGCGATTCTCCAGATATATAAAAAAAATTGCGTCTTTAAAGCAAGTACCTAAATAAAAAATGGATTACTACAGTATGTTTCAAAATATCGATTACCTTAAATTAAATATAATTTCCTTTTGTGTCCTACGACAAGGTTTTATCATGTCAATATCATTTATGATTTTCTTACCGTTTGTTTATTCACAGCAGATAATTTATTTTACCTGTAGTTGCTTCTGTTGTAGTCCCAGCAGTACTTGTTCCTGTCGTCCCGCTTGTTGTTACAAGACTATCCAACGTTTCACTTGATTCATTATCTAGAATTGATGGCCTGCCTATAACCAACACTAAAAGAATGGCATTAAGACCCACCTTTAAACAAAGTAAAGACTCATGTGGTTTTTTTGTAACTCACCAATGATGCGGGTTGACCCAAAATACCAACCAAGTCCCATAGCAGCCCCTACCAGCACAATAACAACGGTCACAACCAGAACTACTTTTAAAGCTTTATACTGTACTACTCTTTTGTCGGGCTTCGATTCTTCTGGTGCCACTGGCTTGACATCATCATACACAGGGTCGGGTGTCTACCCCTAGTGTCCTGTGTGCAGCTAAGTGTAGGCCGGGTCTGGCGAATTAAGATCAAGATGGTCATTTCTTGTTTTCATTGGCTTCATATAATTATCCCCATGATGTAATATTTCAATATAGTCTGCCTCAATTATTTCCTCATAATCGGGGTCTTCCGTCTGGTCATATCTATGAGAGAAAAGGCCTTGTTAAGATGAAGTTAAGATGAAGCTGCAGTCATGTTGCCAATAGATTGATATACAATTATTTTACTGATTCATCGTGAAACGCTAGGGGCCTGTCTTAGGATCTTATGTTCATATTTGAGGCATTTAGTCTTAACGGGGAACAAGTAGGTGAATTGATTGTATATGTCGGCTTCTACGGTACCCGTAATGTAAGCCGTACACCTTGTTGAATAGATGGAGCAATATTCTATGCTGTGAAATAAACTGATTATAACAATACGTGCCTCTATTGTATATTTATCAGACGCTTTTTCCTATACGGTCTTTATAATTTGATATATAATATGATAATATAAACTTGTGTATTCATAGTTAAGCTACATATTATGAGTAGCGTTGAACATGTTTACTATAATACGGACACCATTCTTCTAGGATAGGCTAGGAATAAACGAATTCGTAATAACAATGTTTTGATACTGACCATACAGTCCAAATATTTCAAAGTGATGCATAGATCAAGTCAAATTTCTACACTGCAAAAATGCGATGACACTTATTCAAACAAACTTTGTATATAAATATGTTATTGTTTCTAGTTATTGGTTCGTGCACCACCCCAGGGAGAAAACATATCACTACATTTGGGTAACTTCATACATACTAGAGAGTTTTATAAGTACCAGGCAGACATATATACATGTAGGCGTGGTGGTATAGGTGTTATTCTCCCAACATAGCTTCGTGCTAGACGCACAAACAACAATAAATCATATAGTTTTATACCACATTGTGACCTATTTACAGCACTGTAATGTAAGTAAGAAACGACCTAGGCATGTACAATCCAGTTACCATCCTAGTAGGTCTGTTATAATATAAATAAGACATGACATGTACAAATAGTTATTTGATATTACATAGACTGGTTAAAGATAAAACTAAGCTGACGATAAACGTATACAGTGCTGGCACGCTTCTTCCACTCACGGACAAACGTCATTCATGACTCATTATTTTGCCCCTAGTTAAAACGTTCACCTCCTCTGATCAGACAGGATTGATGGCCGGGCCTGTACTCTGTCCTAGAATTATTCGGTAACACATACGTTCATGGTACTACCACTAGTGCTCCGTTACTGCTTCCACAGGAATGAAGAAATGAAAACCTTTGACATTCTCAACCTTCTCATCACGCCATTAAATATACGCAGCACTCTTCATTCAGATCATTTTATTGTCAACCAGCGTTTATATTCAAACATCGAAGGTTGTACGTACGTAACGTACCTGGTTTGACTGGTGATTTACCTTATTTTACATAGTCGCTGAAAACCCTGGTTCCAGGATAGAATCCACCCTAGGCCTGTAGATAACAGAATACAGAACCTTAAACGTTTTAAGTAGACAACATTAGTGTGACTTGTTCTTCTATAGGCTTGTTATTGTTGCTAAGCGACTACTAAGCTTTCTCTAACATCAGAGGCTGGGATGTTCAACAAGTAACTACTGTAGAAGAGATACAGTGGTGCCAGACCAGAGTGTTGCTAATAGCGAAGTGTCTGCATCGGCTCCCTCAGATAATATCCTGTTTTAGGAGTGGTTAAAGCATACGTCAATTAGAAGAGGGGCTAATTACTAGGGTCTGATTAAGCAGGAGTCTGTGACAGAATACTCTTTTTAAAATTGATGAAAAATGATCTCCCAGACAGGGAATCGAACCCCGGCCACGGCGGTGAGAGCGCCGGATCCTAACCACTAGACCATCTGGGACTGGATGTTCATTATGTGGCTCCTCATCGTTGAAAAAAGTTGTTTTTTATTCTCTGCCATCGTCTAAAGTAACGACCAAATGTTCATAGTGATAGACTTCAGAGCTTGGTTAGATCTTCCATCAAATGCGCGAGACCACGCCACATAAGGCCAGCCTTTGTCTCCTTCATTATCCATTATGGATGTGGGATAAGCGTGAGAACAACTTTTATACCACCACCCGCCTCCTGCTGTATCAGCACACCAAGCGTTTTCTTTGTCCCTTGTTATAAACTGCCTATCATTGTTATAATACATCTGGTCTGGTGCTGTACTGTTCTCATTGTATCCTCCGACTGTCAGTCTGTAGTTATCACATCTATCTGACACACTGAAGTTTCGATACTCAGCCCATTTCTGCTCATTTTTCCATGATTCTAGTTCTGCTCTGATTATCACCTCCTCTCCATTTCTAGATAAATTATGCAGAGATTTTAGGCCTATCCAAAAATCTTTCTCGGAATTTCCAAATCCTCTCTCATACTCATCCCAGGTGCGGTTAAAGCTGACAGAGTTATCTACTCGTCTTACCCAGACAATCCAACCTTGATTATCACATGTAAATTCAGAGCACCAATCAACTGTTTTGTAAATGGAAAATACAAATTGGAAGTCAAACAGATGTAAAAAATATGATATCGAAAACGGATTTGAAATGTATTGTTACGTTAAATTTGCAATAACATTAGATAAGACCTATAGATAAACTAGTAATTTACCCCAACTGCTCTCTCCTGTTAACCCCGAGATACCATTAATTAGGTTCGCCTTAGGTTCTACAAATATTGACTACAATCAGATTTGAATGGAAGTTTGAAATACTCTTTCGGGCGGAATATTTTGAGTATATGGTCACTTACGAATGCTGTAAACTGATCCAAAATACCAGCCCACCCCAAAGGCACCTGCTGGTAGAACAACAAACACGGTCACCACCATGGCAATATGCACAGGTTCACACTGTAGAACTTTCTTCTTAGTTTTCAGTCCCTCTTGTGTTCCTGGCGTTAAATCCTCATACACAGGGGCTGGTGTCTCCCTCTTGTACCCTGCGTTCTCATATGTGTGTGGTTTAGTGTAAACCCGGTCTGCAGAATTCTGATGATTCCTGTCTGATTTCATGTGTGTTGGCCTATAGCGAGGATCCAATATCTCTATATAATCTGAACTCGCCATCTTCTGCAATATATAACAGGCATATACATGGTAATTTCATGTCTAAATAAATTCACTTTTACCCATATTTCTTGCTGCATATCTAATCTCATTATTTGTTATTCCAGATAAATACAAGGCCTTATTTATGACCAATGAAGCTAATGAGTCATTTTTAACCGGGCATGGTATGTATGGCGTCAATTGGGTATGTACAGATATACAAGCTAGCAAGATGGGATAACCAAACATTTGTCCACATGCTTAGTATTAGTTAACATTTCAATCACATGTATACACGCATTTCGGCTTCGACTGCAGTTTTACCATTACATGTGATTTAATGCAGCTTACTGGTCAACTATAAACATGTATACACAAAATACTGGTCAACTATAAACATGTCTACACAAAATACTGGTCAACTATGAACATGTATACACTAAATATTGAGAACATTCATAGAAACGTAATTTTCCAGTAGGTGAAAATAAGATCAGCTCACAAAAAAAAACCTAACAGCTACCGGTGAGCTACACTAATACACAACCGATCCATTTGAGCAATAATATATCATTGGAAATTTGTTATTAATTACTTATAACTTTATCTTCACGTTTACATTGTTAGATTATTAGAAATATATACAAGTTCTACATACAAAGAAGATGAAATCCAATTTTCCAAACGTGTTCTATCAGCTTGTACGTTAATATACGTTCTTAGACGAAAATAAGAAATAACTATTATATGGGCATGTCATCTAGATGAATATGTCTCGAAATCATACAAAATATAATAACTATACGAGTTCCCGTTGAAAATCTTCAACAGACATTGCACAAAAACTTCAAAAAAAAAAGTCTCATCCAGGTTGATTGACTTCATTCAAACAGGGGGTGTTTTTAACTGTAAGTCACTTGTGCTTTTAGGCGTCGTGCTTTTAGTTTTTTTCCGTCTGACACAAATTTACCACTAGACACATAAACAACGTTAACAATTTATGGTTTAAACGTCAGCTGACGGCAGCTTTATGAGCCATGAACGATACGGGCGCTGGAATATACCGCACAGTAACCGAGCATAAAGATCGGCTATGATAGAGAAGATAAAACATAGTGAGTACATGTAGTAAATTATTGATTATGATACCTTATTGGGATCCTCCGATACTCCGCTTTTCTATAAATTGTCCTTGTCACGATTTTAACTTATAGAAAAACTAGTCTGTAGTCAATTCATATTTTCAGTGTAAATAGTTAATTACCCCTACGTAGAATAGTAGCATAGAATTTGTAGCAGAAATCCGACGCTACTTCCCATGTTCAACAAACAACTACTTAAAATAATACATCCATGGGCGATATTTAACTGTTGACATTGTCTTTATACATCGGCATGTGATCGACACTACCCGTTCAAATCTATTCAGTGTACATAGTTATCATTCGAACCAGAAAATATCGTTCATATGCATTATGATTAGTACTTACCATATGCATGCATGCATAACAAATGTGACGTGCGTAATTGGTCACCTTTTAAATATCGGTATTGCGATTGAGGTCACGGGATAATGATTGAACCTTAGGGAGAAAACATATAGCTGACGATAGCTGACCTCATTTGCATAATGCATAATTTGCTACGAGCATGCTATACCACGATACCATGTTACTTTGATGTTTTAGGGCATCATGTAAGATGCGAAAAACATAACATGTACATGATATTACAAATAATTACTTGCTAAGCATATAACTGATCGATATGATAAGCTTTGATCGTATGTTAAAGAAGCATATGTTAGAACTGTGTTTGTCCGAATAAAATCATGTGCTCATCATAATTTGTACTCAGCCATTTCCTTTTATCCACTCCAGTTTTCGTGGGTTGTTCCAAAGTTTACTCCGTCTCCCATCTGGGAAAGTGATTTCAGGTTTCAACCAACAGTTGCTTACCCAATTCCCAATTCTGCTCTGATACCTTGCCCATTCGCAATTAGATCTTACAGAATTATTCACTCTTCTCAACC
>JAXGGS010553581.1:0-10637 GCA_035585475.1 Armandia brevis | reverse complement strand
AACCGAGTTGGCATGCTGAATGAGGTGAGTGCGTAGTGTGACCGGGATACATGCCAGATGCACGGAACGACCACCGCACCCCTAGAAATAATCCGGTGGCGAGGTGCGACTTCCGTGGAAATACTCGTTAACCGTGACCCAGTTGGTCGACTGAGATCTCCATTCGGAATCTCGGTGAATGACGCAGTTTGGCGCGACATGCGTGGGCACGGTGCGGTATAAGATGGCGCGCTTTCGCTTGCACAGCACTCAGAGTTTTGAGCAAATCCCGAGTTGTATTATGTACCGTTGTACTTGATAAAACAGGAAAGTTACATTTTCAACACATCTGCAGCTTGTTATATGTTGTCTTGAGCCCGAGATTCTACACCAGTTTGTCTTCACATTGCCAAATTATTTCAAATATGAGGTTAGAGCATTTAGGCACATTCAGTGTTGCATTCATTTTTCTACAGTTTTCTTTAGATACATCTGATGATTCCTTAACAATTATGTATTTTAATATAGTAGCTAAAATGAGCTCTGGCCCATGTGCTGGACGTTACCTAGTCATCGCAAAAAGTTGCTAATTCCTGGTATATGCTGTCCTCAAATATTGTATCAATGTTGAACTATCAAGGACTATGATGATAACCACCAAAATAATGATTATGATCATGGCTGATCCACCAATACCAACAACCATTGGTCTCAAGTCGCTGTCTGTAAACCGAGGCAGCCCGAAATAAGATACCACTTCTCTGTAAAGTAGTTCAGAGTTCCGTCCTGAAAGATAAGTACGATTCTTTAATGTTGTAGGTTATCAATAATGAATCGTCTTAGAATTTAACTGCCGAATATAGATTGAATCACATAGACACTGGACAAAGTTAGTTCACACTAAGAAATGATGCCCAGGTACAGACGTGGACAAAGTTGATTTCGCTGACAATGTCTCCTGTCAGTGTCCCTTCCAATGCAGCCTTCCTCCGGGCCTCGACAAATTCTCACCCTCTGTTCTGTTCCTCTGAGACATGTTGAACTGCATGCTGTCCAGGGCGACCACCATGACCAATAAACAGGCAGTGGGCAGGCGTGAGTGTTACATTCTCTACCTCTCGCATAATAACCTGATTTATGAATCTTAAGTGTACAATCACATTGTAAGACACGCTGTTAACATGTAGCCTACCAATGTTAGACATTTCAGAAATAACTTTGCGTCCAAATAACTGCAATATCATCTCGATACTCAACCTATGTGTTTTCCGTGAGATGATCGCAGCAATTTATTACATTCTGCATCAGTTGTAGAGTTGAAGTATTCGCACAATTTGATTCTGATTTGTGTTCCGCCGCCGCAAGATAATGTGCACCTGCTCCAAGACAGCCATTTATTCTGTGTAAAACTCCCACCTGAAATTATATTAATCAAACATTGAGGATAGATAAAGTATCTCAAATAATAGTGGTAGCCATGGGGAAAAATAAGGTAATGCCGGTTACTGTACGAACCATTTGATCGTATTGATGTATGAGCCCGTGTGCTGCCGTATTTGACATCAGTGTAACTAATTTCAGTTCTGTTTCTCGGTGCTTCGCCACTAGAATAAACATACAAATCGGAGCTTGTTTTTCCTGATGTAGAATCCATGCCACTCTTTAAACTGTTGGTTGCATTCGTGATGTAGCTGGCCTGTGTTGTAGTCATATCGAATATGCCGGTTGCATCGACGTACGGTAGGTTTATGTCCGATGTTTTACCGTCTGTAGTTGGATAATTAGTTGTGTCATCTGTTCAAGGAAGTAGTTTTTTAGGTCAACCAATCATCCCGAAGAGATACGGCCGGGCCGGCGTCAGAGACTAAGAATCTATTCACCAGATTTGTTAATTACCAGTGATCGTATGTTAATTCAATTTTCAAACTGACCTGGGCATTGAAGATCTCCTGTGGTGATATTATTCCAATCCATTGTATTTAAACCAGGGGGGCCTAAAGATCCACAGGGAGTCCGATAATACGAACTGTATGTAGGACCAGATATATCAGTCCGGCCACGAGAAATACTGGTGTTCTTCAGCCATGACCAGCAGCAATCGCAGTATAATTTTGCATACTGGAGCTTAACAGACACAGGATTCCCACCGGGGTCCCGGTATGGCTAGAAAAGGTGTAGCGACTTCATATTTCACGATCGTTTTGAAAAGGATAGAGATGATTTATAATGTATTATACTATACATACCAACTGCATACAGTGAACTGTTGAAGACCACAAGTTGAACGTTTGCAGAGTCGGAATCTTATCTAAGAAGGTGGTATCGATATATTGGATTTTCGCATTGCTCATGTCTAGATTTTTCACACGTTTTGCTGACGTCAAATTGTCCACACTTTCAAAATAGTCCTGGTAACTTCCAATTTTCAAATATTCCATGGTTGTAAAGTTTTCAAAAGCTGAATATGAGATTCTGTGCTGTTCTGCATTATGTATTTC
Organism: Armandia brevis; assembly: GCA_035585475.1. Classification (NCBI taxonomy): domain Eukaryota; kingdom Metazoa; phylum Annelida; class Polychaeta; family Opheliidae; genus Armandia; species Armandia brevis. The sequence continues at coordinate 8,160 of JAXGGS010553581.1, read as the reverse complement.
CAGTGTATATAGTGTGCTTTGTAAAGGTTGCAGTGGAGTTAGCTCAGGCATCGACATCAAAGGATTTCCATCCAGGTACAAGTATCTAAGCGAGGTGTATCCATCAAATGCATCATTAGGAATACTCGTGAACATGTTGGACGAGAGGGAAAGCGTGTAGAGATTGGACCGCAGGCAGGATATATCAGGGAACAGTGACAGATGTGTCGAGTCCATCTTCAAAGTTAGCGGCGAACTTTGGAAGTACTTCAAATGATCTTCGCAGGAGACAAATCTGATTGGCTGACTGCTAATGTCCAGGTATGTCAGACTGTGTGATACATGGATCAGCAGCTCAATGGGGAATTCGTTCAGGTCCCATCCTATTGTTCTACAAATTAAACGCGTGAGACTCATGCCAATATAGGTATCATTGGTCAAAGCAGGCCCAATCCTATTATTGCTCAAATCAAGGCTTCTTAGGGAGCCAGCCAACTCAGTTATGTTGTCCAATCTAGTCAGTTTGTTGTATTGAATATACAGGTAGGATAATTTGGTCAAAGCCTGTAACACACTGCTTTCAATGTACTCGATCTGGTTTGATGACAGATATAGATTCGTCAGTGTTGCTGCAATGCTCTTCAGATCGGGAAAAGCAGTAAGGCTATTGCGTGAAATTTGAAGGGTGCTGATGACTGTCCCATTGAAAGTTGAGGGGTCAAGGTCTGTGATTCTGTTCGAGTACAGACTCAAGTAGCTGAGATATGGGAATCCAAAGAAGGCATCTGGCTGTAAAGTTTCTATAAGATTGTATGTCAGAGATGCAGAAGTTGTGTTCCACATCATGTCCGGTGGTATCCCAGTTAATTCCTGTCCAGAGGCGGTGTAGGATAAATACTCATGTCCCCTCCCAGTAGGTAGACCGGACATTATACATATGCAAGTGGAAAGTAAAAGGTGACCTTTCCAAGTCCTCATTTTCAATTTTCAACCTGTCTGATTATCAACAATGCAATATGCTCATCCGCTTCCCTTATAACACAGATGGAGGGCAATACTATCCCCTGCTCATTTCAATTATTGTATCCCCCACTAATCCGAAAAAGTGCGGAGGCCATATATCATGACACATTTGCTCAAAATATTCAATACACCAAGATTGTTTATCTTCCTGTAAAGTGTGACCATATCCATAAAAATATACCAACAAACATGTACTCTAGTATCTTGTTTGACAGATCGACACACGAAAGCTACATCTGATACAATGAAAATAATTGTTGCTGACGTTCAATATAGACAAGCGCATTTCCATTGATAGCTATTGATTAGGAACATAAAGTAGGAGTTGCATTGTACAGTGTGCGGGCAGAAATCATCTAACTCTATTTTCCGTTTGGGAAATTAATGATTTGCCTTACATTGATGGAAATTTCTTTCTAACTAATTATATAGATTAGATAATATCGACATGTCTGTCTTCTTTTGTGCAAAAACACAGTTGTTCTCCAATTGCATGTCACGTACAAAATACAATCCGCTAATCGTGTATTTCAATCACATGATTGCAGATAATGATTGACTAAACTACCAAGCATGTTTATGTAGTTGACACGTAAAGTCGTACTATTCTGATCACTATTTCCAATATCCCATACCCTGGTTACAATGTGGCACATTGTTAGAGAAATATGAAATAAATTAAACGATTACACAAATCAGTCAGATCGGCATTAAAACTAAACACCATATTGATTTGTCTTACCAAAATGTAAGGTTAAACAGGCTATCAAACACCAATATTGGTATATTTCCCAAGCATAATTATGGGCAAGACATAGTTATACACCTCTAATAATTAGAGGTCAATATGAGATGTTTTATATCTAGGTCTGACTGATGATTGTTGATCTTCCTGTCATGTGTACGAGCCGTACTTCAAGTGACTAATCAATGGGAATCTTTTTTATATATCGAACATTCGCAATTAATAGCATATAGTAATTTAGTTTTGTTAAGCTATGCTTTGGTGACTGCAGCTGTTCAATAACCTCGTCGTTACTTTCTGGATCAGGTACCTAAATTAGTGGTATCGAAATCGACGAATCCAAATTTATATATTTCGATTATAAAGCGATATAGTTTAGATCCATGTACCAAGGGAGTAGTGCTATTTGTTAAGCCCTTGCACTAGGACGTATGTTGGCGGTTTAACAAGCTAAGAAATAACGTAACTTACATAACATTTTTTGCTATTTATCTGTAAGAAATGTTTACGCAACCAAGTTGGCTGTTCGATGACAGAAATAAAACAGATATGGAAGAAAACCATGTTCGTACATCAAGCGTTTAAAGTATAGCAAGGTCAATTGATATCAATCAGGCTCTCTCAATCTTATCTTTTCAGAACGCTAACCTTGACCTTGGAGTTGAGTTCATGTAACCAAATTATAAAAAGGAAGGGATTCTAAAACACAATGGCACGTAAATAATCTCCAGTGGGAAAGCAGAGAATATTTGAAAACAGGTTTCTGAGAAAGGTCGAATGTCACTTGGGCTCACCAATCAGATATTTCAACTTTCCCTTGATACACATTTCTTTATTTGGTGAAGATATAGGTATCGCCGTGACCTCTACCGAGACCCGACACATGTGAAACATAAATGAAGCTTACTGAAGGCCAAGTGTTATCATCGGAGTGTTTTATGGGAATGTAACGGCTGCCCCTGTACATTATCTCAGGTCTTAAATCACTAGTATGCGTTTTTACACCCGTCATCGTCTTACAAAATTAAACCTGGCTTACTTAAAGTATTTATGTCATGTAGGAGATAATCTTATGATTGGGTGTATGTATCAGTAAACGCAAAATTATCTAATGCTCTCCTAGTGGGAAAAAAGTTGTGCGTTATTACTGAGCACTTATGATTACCATGCACCAGGATTCGTATGCTTCTTGAATAAAGATTTGGCATAGGCATTTTCTCAGACAACAATTGCAGGTGTGCGACACTAAACACACTACCTGCCATGTCTAATGAGAAATACTAAAATTTGTGTTTTCTCAAGTCTCCCCAGCATAATTTTAATACGAATTAGTCTAAATGAACGTGTCAATGCTACTGAGAAATGCCTCATGTAAACAGGATGATTGATGTTGGATCTAGACTTGTAACTACTCCCAAACATAAAACAGTGTATGATAAAAGGTTTCTTAGAAATGTTAATCTTGAATGTTTTCGACTAAAAACAATGTTATACGAGTATACGAGTACTCAGCTTTACGATGACTCATATGTTTGTTAAGCCAGCGGGAGCTATATAAGTGAAGCTGGGCCTCTCGTGAGGGGAGTTCACCCTAAATCTACGACGAACAAGCTTTGTGAATAATAAAAGTTAGATCACCATGGAATGGATACGGAATATCTTATCGATTATGTGCATATACGGAATCCTCTATCACGGGCACGCAGCACCTGTTATTGGTAAGTTTAGTTTTACACTTTAAGTAATTTAACCAGATAGAATGAGAATAATAGAAGTATTTAACGTTTGCCACATTGTAAAGATCAATGCATGGTGCATTTAATGAAACAAATTGTATGTTATTAACTAAGACATTTATACTTAAGACACTTAATAAGTCGCATCCATCATTGACGTTTTGACGATATTATTTTGTGATATTACAAATTTTTTTTCATCAGCGTTCTCGGCGAAGTTGTCTTCCAATACGTACATTTCTACAGGCGGTAATGTGGTGTTTAATGACGTTAAAGGTGACGGGTGCACGGGCTACAACAAGTACACGGGAGGATTTTCATGTCCTGTAGACGGTGTCTATGCATTTTCGGCTACCATCGGTCAGGCGTCATCAACAGTAGCACATGTAATCGTTATTCTGAGCGTACATATCGTTGATTTTAAAATAGCGAAATAATTGCTTATGAACAGTCGCTGTTAGCAGGTTACCCACTAGTTTTCATGTTTACAGTTTAATTTCAGTTCCAGATACAAAGAGACGGAGAAATGGTTGCGAATACTTATTTTAATAATGACAGGAACTATGCATCAAATACGATGAGTATTTACATCCACTGTGGCTTTAACCAAACCGTGTATGTGAAATGTACGTCTGCAAGCTCATTTTACCTGCACCATCATGGAACTCATTTCTCAGGAGTTCTACTCCAATTTACTGGCTCTAAAGCGCCTAAAGTACCCGGTAACAGTAGTGAAGTTCTTCCGCTTAATTGATTTTATCATACTTTCTCGAGCTCCTGGTCAAAATCAAATGCTATACAATGAATATGATATAAGGAGTCTCAGAGCAGACCTATCTGAATTGAATTAAGATGAATAGAAATCCCGTTGTGTTTTAATATCGTAATATGTGATTTTGAACTCCTATCTAGAATGTCTAAAGCAGAACAACATATTTTATTGAAAGTATACTATGCTACTCAAACTTGTATCCATACGCACCAATAATTACTATTGATACAGTTATTATAATAAAATATCAATTTGATAATCCTGTTCAGTTTCAGTAACAAATAAAGCATTTAATTAGTTAAAAGTCGAACAGTGATCGATTAACCAAATAAGAAAAAAATAATAGACAACATAAACAAGACATTGATCCTTAAACCTTAAAGTTTATAGTTTTTCAAACTTTAAATAAACAGTGTAATTTTGTGGGTTTTTTGCTTCATGTTTACTCTGTGCCTTATTCTTTACCTTACAAAATGTTGGGATATCACATACCACAATTAGTGTCACAATCACAATCCATACTACTGCAGCAGTACCACCAATTACCCGAGCCGCAGGTCTTCTGTCACTTTCTGTTAAAACCTGAGTTCCATATCGCGACCTGCTTTCAACTACTAACATATATGATTTGTAAGCTACAACAGTATGTAATATAGTAACAGTAATGCTACTTTTATTTAACAAATCCAATACATTGTACTTCCGTAACACGTGGCACAATTAATGTTACAGATTGCGATGCAATATGTCAATAGTTTAAGCCACTATTTTGGTATTATTGCGGTATATTCTGAGGGCAAATGCGATATCAAATCGATATCTCTAGCTTAATCTCCTGAATTTTCGTGATGCTTCATTTTAATTCTAAGGTAGCTACCTGACTCAAAATTCCATCAAATCAATAATAAAATCCATGGAATTCCACGGAATAATAGTTGACGGCTTAATAGCCGCTTTTGACGGAAATTGACAGAAATTGACAAACATTTAACAATGATTGGAAGGAGCAATATTTGTTAAAATTACATCAACTTGACGGAACTGTTTCCTTGGAAATTTGTTCTTTGATTTCAAAGGGAGAACTGGAGAGCACGTTTTTTACATGGCTTTTCATGACTGGTCTATCACATTTAATGATCGTCACTAAGTATCCGTCTGATCGACTACATTCTAATATACAGTTGTCATTAACCATTTGTATCTGCTAAACAACTATATTTCTAAATAACATATTCGATTTTTCATTGAGTAATAAAATCCATTGGTTAATTATTCATAAAAAACTCAATTAAACGTCTGTTTAATCAAATGCATTTGTTTCAAGGGCAAATCTTCCGCAGGTCAAAAAAGTGAACTAGATTTCAAAACCCAGTATGTTGCCACACCCTTTGCAAATCTTCCGAACGTCAAAGAAGTGAACTAGATGTTAAAACCCAGTATGTTGCCTCACCCTTTGCAATGGCTCAAAACAGGTTTTATATAAAATTAAACAATTGAGAGTTATGTTCAGATCATAATAGTGCAGACAGAAAATAAAACTTGTGAGCAGTATTTCAAGGTCACGGCAGCCATTTTGAATATTGTACTTGGTCTATTACAATAAGCCCAGGTGACTGGACACCAATTTTGATGAGATTGCTGAAAAAAAAACGCATCGAAAACCTCAAGATATGGATAAAATTGTAAAATTAAGTTGTAATAATATGTTGGTAGGATAAGGGTTTTAATTGTAGACTTGAGGCGATACCTCCATCGTTAACAATGTGACACAAATTTGAATGTATCTTCATGGTTGAGAGCCCGATGTCAATCGTTCATCCTGACGTGCAGTCATCTATGTCCGAGCCTGTGATCAATCTCAGCTATTGAATAAACCCGTGCCATCCATTCAAAAATATCGCCTTTAAGGTCTTTTATCCCGCAGCAATAAGTGTACAGTTCCTTAATCCACTGCTTTGTTACATGTATTTGAATTCTGAAATTAAGACCACCGCGCGGCCGGCAAGTTACAAAAATGGGAATAAACTTTAATCAACAGACACAAACCACAGCGACCTCAACCACGCTTGAAGCGGCAACCGCTCTCATACGCCTTGATTGAAGACCTTAATAAACCGAATTACTCTCTTGGTATATAAATCTAAACTACTTGAGAGATTCGAATTATCTTAATTTGGATTTGATTTCAATACCGCTAATCTATATACAAACATGTACAGGTACCTAATGCACAAATTGAAAGAGGAGATTATATGTTGAAGATATTTCAGGTAAATAACACAAGTCAAAGTTAATCTGTGGAAAGCTTTATTGAACGCAGCTGATGAAAATGTATAATGTGTGTAATTATAAGGATCAGAGTTCTCAAGCTAACTGATGATTTAAAATTTTGAATGGTGGGGTTTAGGTACCAATGGTTAATTTCCTGGAACACAGGATTACGTTAATCCGCCGGGAGTTCATCTGTCCGGTGCGGCTCACTCAGGTGTGACCAGGAGTGGCCTCAATTACACCGCGGTCAGACAACCACACTGTGACAAACACCGAACAACTATTGACGTGACATAAACAAAGACGCATACATGTAAACAATAGAAAAATTGCTCGTTGTTTAAATCAATTTCTTAAACCCCAATCGATAACTGCAGATTATTTCATGTTTATTGAATCACTTCCTTTCCTGACGACATTACAATTGAATAATGCCAAAATCAAATGTATGGTTAAGGTAAGTGATGATGAAACCTGCAAATATTATTTTCAAATTTCGCAAAATGCTACTTAAGATTCTATGATTCAGCACCAACAAACTTTTTTTAATGTTTTAAGTCGCATCATGCATCAGGAAATGCACTGACGATTAAACTGGACTATGCAAACACATTCTGTAACTGCTGTTGGAAATGGTTGCTGAATTTTAGTATTTTAACAGGAATTGTTTCATTATGTGGCCCAAATTTAAATGCTACAGACGTTTTAATGGTTGCTAAGGACCAACACGAACAACAGGCATCGAATGGGATGATGTATTTCCAGACATATGTACATGTATATTAAAAGTTAAAAATCTAAATTCTGCTAGAGGATAGAAAACAAAGAGTAACATTTTTAGTTTTTAAGAATATAAGGCTGTCAAGGTCAAATTATATGGTCATCTTTCACAGGAAATATGTCAAATGACGAATGATTCCATGGGGATCAAAGTTATTATCTAGTGCATTATCCGGTAGATTGATCCTCGCAGAAATATGAATAAAATAATGGACACTTGAGTGAAAAATATACCAATGTTGAATGTATTCTGGTCAGATATAGGTTATTTCCAAGTTCATTTGATATCCATTACTACATAGGGAGTAAGATGTTACAATCATATAAATATCTGAGAGTTTAATAAATAAATAATGAGGGGATTTCCTAATTGAATTTCATAATCTGCATTTATTTTGAAGGAGCTGAACAATACAGGGTTATCAAGGTCAACCATCAAGGTCAAATTTCATGACTCACACATAACTTGACAGGGTATCTAATTATGAACAAAGTTATGAAATTTCATACCCGGAGATTGATATTCGCAGAAATAATACTGTCTCTGGAGTAAAAAAAACAAGCCTGTCTTCCCCGGGGACATATTTGCAGCATACCTCATCATTTCTGGGTCCGGAGTAATTGTTGTCAGTGGTTAACAATGAGCATTCTGGGCTGATGGATGTAGTGGTTACACCATGGATGTAGTGGTTACACCATGGATGTAGTGGTTACACCTTGGATGCAGTGGTTAACAATGGGCATTCTGGGCTGATGGATATAGTAGTTACACCATGGATAGAGGTTAACTATGAGCTTTCTGGGCTGATGGACATAGTGGTAATGCCATGGATATAGTAGTTGCACCACGGATG